>QGOD01002796.1:1247-46665 GCA_003313065.1 Sarcodon sp. MG97 | reverse complement strand
CCCTCGGCCAACTCACGAATCACGTTACTCGCCATCAAAGGTCTATAACCAACTGCCCGTCTGACCACCAGACAGAAACCAAGCGACAAAATGAATCGGTTCAGCGTCCAACTTGAAGAACAGCGCACATGCCCGGAGACGACGAGAAATACCCCCAAGTAAGTCTCTTTCGCTGATTGTTCGAACACACGCGGTCGTTCAGTGTAGAATTATATTACTCGAAAATCTTTTCCAATTTATTTATTTATTTAAATGAAACCCTCCGCTGTCTGCCGGAGATCTACCGGTATATTCAGGGTCTCCATCCACCTACAGGGGTCCACCTTACCTATGAGCTGATGTCCCTGCACAACGCAATAATAACCCCATTTACACACACTAGAACACGTAATCCCTCTTCCAACATATACACGCGATACACAACATGGAGGAACGAACAGTCAATCCCAAAAATGGAAGGAATCTAGGAATACTCCTGCGAGCCTGAGAGGCCGCAACGCGATGCTCCAAAAAAACAGTTTCGTATGGCGAATCTGTCCCCTATTAAAAAAAATACTTTAAATAAACACACGTGCGCGCGTCGCATAACTGTATCATCTACCATCTCTGCCTTGTTCGTTATATTGCTCGCTATCTGTCTTCGGCTGAAATCGCACTCTGTGTCTGGATTACGCTTTTTTTACTCGTAGACTCGTACCGCTATGACGCGACCGATTTATTTGCAAAGATGTGTGTAAGTTGTTGTGATGTCATGATTAAGATTGACTGGAACGTTCCACTTGACAGCCTCCGCAACTTCAAGTTGCCGATCAGATAGTATAACCCGTCTATCTCCACCGAGTATCACACTGCAGAAAACTTTCACTTGTCCTCCTAATAACACTTGAAGTGATTGAATTGGAAAATATTGAATAGTTTGAACAGAATCGAGACAAAACTAGCAAGATGTAGTTAGGGATACATGATAAGCGACGAATGTAAAAATAACGATGACATGGGCTATGAGTTGGCGCCATGGATGCGATGGCGACGACAAAGACGCAGATCTGAGCCACCCCAGGGCAGAATCCAAGTATCTCCACAGAGCTCTGGAATGGCTTCGACGGCGGCTTCCTGTGAGCCCCCAGGATGTCGCTCTGTTTGAGGGCGCAAGAACCTTGTACGATCCACAAGAGCGAAAGATTTCCTCCAACTAAATTTCCTTTTGAAGAATGAATTGCCAGAGGAACCTAGGTCCTGTGTAGTTTCTGCAACATTTACTGCTGGGGTGAGAGACCCGTGGGAAGCAAAAGACTGAGACGAGATAGGATCGGCAGGTAAGTTGACCGTAACAGGTGGACGAGTTCTCTTGCGTAACCTGTTCCGGAGGGGACGATCAGAAACCTGACTAGCCGCGGACTGACATCCATGTGGAGCTTGTTGAGATGGATTAGACTTTACTCCGCCTTTGGAAGTCAAACATATCTTTCTACATCGTTTCCAAACCTTTCTCGGTCCAGAGGAAAACATCACAAAGGTCCCGAACATCCTTCGAAATACATCTGTTCCGGCGGAGTCCGAGGATGGTTTAGCAGGTTTCTCGGCTTGCGTAGGTCTTTCCGTAAATACAGCCGAGTCCTCGCCTTCAGAAACCTCCTGAATCGCATTGAGCAGTGTCGGCACATGATCAAGGGTTGGAACGTGATGGACTTCATCGGCTAACCCCAGATTCTCCTCTTTGCCGCCGTCCCATTCGAATGAGAATTCCCGCAACGAAAACTCAACTTCTGTCATGGTGTGACTGAGACCTGACAAGAGGCTTTCTGAGCCCACAGCGAAGCCATCGTCTGTAGGATTCAAAGGTATATGTATGTTTGAACCGTTCAGTATTCTAGATTGCGGGACTGGAAATGTTGGTTAATTTCGTACATCAACGCAAACAATACTTACCAGGCATCTGTTTGGAAGCTATCACTGGCCAATCACTGGCTAACGTCTTAGATATTTGACAACTGAATCATACGGAAGGCACTCACGTGGAATTGAAATATTGATGGTGTTTGATGTCATTCATACTAAATCGTAACGCAGGGTTCCTTTCGAGACACTGTGAAGATCGATCAGGATTGATGTGTTATATATTTGGGAAAGAAAAAAAACCTTTCCAACGAGATCACATAGAGGCGACGCATTGTCTTCACACGAGAACGCTGCAGGGCCTAAAAGGATTTTCTGTTTGATACTCATTGAATCGGCTGACCGATCGTCTCCCACCATGAAAGGATGCTGAAATCGAAATAGGTTACAATAAAACGACACATGAAAATAATATTACCTGGCCAAAATTTAACAGGTATACAAGGATGCCAAACCCCCAGATATCAACGGCAAAGTCATGAGGCCATTCTAGAACCATTTCCGGTGCTTGATATTCTTTGGTTCCACAAAATGAAGAGCTGATACTCATCCTAGAGTCTCCTGGGGGGATGGACCTGGCACAGCCGAAATCGGTGATAATGAGATGACCTGTGATTTCGATAAGAACATTTTCTGGTTTTAGATCCCTATGTACAATGCCAGCGTCGTGAAGAGAGGAGATTGCGACTACCTAAAGAGCGGCAACGTAAGTATAAATGGCAATGGTCGGGTTCTAGATTACCATTTCGCTAGCGTAAAAAGCTGCAATTTCTGGATCCAATGCACCGCCTTTCAAAAGATGTGACAGCAAGTCACCTCTCGCACAAAAGTCCTACAGCGCAATAAGAAAATGATGGTTCGAATAAAGAAAGATGGGATACCATGACAAGATAAAGGTACTGCGAGTCTGCAAAACTCGAGTACAGTCTGGGGAGAAAAGGAGCATTGAGACGAGTTATTGTTTTCAATACGAGTTGTTCGGAGAGAGCGTCGCGAGAAATGTGATTAAATGATATAGTTGATCGTCTCATACGTTTGATAGCATATAGTTTGAAGCTTTGTGGTTTTTTGGCCAGCAATATTTTTCCAGTGACGCCTGCGCCAACAACGCTTAACAAGTGAAATGTGTCATTCTAGATAGACGTTCAGATTGTATTTCTGATAAGTGTAAAAAAGAGGTTGCTAACACCGTTGGATATAGTGGATACTTTGTGTAAAGTAGGTTTCGGGGAAATTACCATGATCTCCTGGTAGAAGTTAGTATAAGTCGAAATCTAGTGCATGAGATACAGTACCTCTATTTCGTCGTCACTCCAGTCAGCGAAGGAGTCGTGGACGTTCTTGGGCTGGCGAGTAAAACGTGGGTAAATACAAGGCCAAGGATGGACGTATAGGGACACATACGTTGATGTCATAACCCGAGTCGCAGTTCGATTGAGAAGATCCCCGGACGAATCTGGATGGATGAGGGGATTTGACTAAGAAAGGGTCGGTATCTAGTTGAGAATCGATTGAAAAAGCTTCTGATAAAGATTCCTGGGGCGGGAGATGTAAACAGACAACTTGTCAGACGAGCGACGAGACATACATGGAAAGGAGCGGTGGAGTCCCAGGCAAGGAGAGGCAAGGACGAAGGATAGGTGTGGGAGTGGACAAGGGTTCTGGACATTAATAGCGGTGTCTGTGTTAGGGCCAGGAGATGGATGTCGATGAGGGTGGTACTTCGAGTTGCAGTGGAAGCGACCCAAAGACGTTCGAAGACGAACCCCGGTCGGAGATCGAACAAGAAGCATTAACTGCTTATTTTGTAAAAGCTGACGTCAGCTGTTACAGAACAGGAAATATTACTTGCGTGCGGCGATAGCAACAGCATTAAGCCAGATTGGCTGAAGCGGGAAATTGCAACTAAATTCTGTACCGGCCTGACAACAGCCGTGACTATAATGAACTGTTCAAACTTGCAAGGAAGACAGATCGTGATGTGATATCGCGGGACCCGGATACTAAACCCGAGAAGGAAGAAGCATTTCCTAATATGGACTGTTGTTCCTCGGTAATTGATTCCCACACAGCCTATGCGGAAGCACAATGTCGGGATTAAAAAGACCTCAGAAACGACCAAACAAACTACATACGAATATGAACCGTGATGTTTCGACATTTGTCCTGTGTCTCGACGACGACCACGACGATGCCCTCTTCTAATACTTCCACTCGTTGCGCGCCCTTCTCTATTGAAGAGTTCAATCAGCTCGTCTCGAACGCTCTCGACCTTGATCGCGTTCCTTTACCTCTGCTAGACTTTATACCCCCAAAGTCGAAGCCGGACTCCCTTGAATGGACCGCTCATCTCGATTCTTATGTAGACGATGAGCAGGACATTCTTGAACTCAATCACCCTCTCCTCAACCTTCACAACATGTCTCGACTTGACGTCTCTCCTCCTCCACCCTCCCCCAATTCCTTCTTCCACAGAGTAAGGTCCCGAGCGTCTACCTTTGTTCGTCGTGGAGGGAAACATGATATGACACCATCTCCCTCTTTGCTCGATGATGTTTCCACCACTGCGAACCAATCTTATCCAGATTTCCCTCGCAAATCGTTCACCAGCGGCATTCGTAAAAAACCTCTTCCACTCTCTTTCCTTCATATTCAGTCTTCTTGCGCCATCCCTCCGATTTCTGCACCAACTAATGTACAAAGGCCTTCTTTTCAATCATCACACTCGTTTTTTGAATCTCGCGATGATCACTACCCTTTCTCCATGCCGTCCATGACGTCTCCCACAACTCCTTCGCGTGCGCGTAAAGCCGCTGTTCCTCTTCGCAAATCTAGATCCCAGTATTCGTCGCCTCTTGAGAAGAGTATGTTCGGCAACATCTCCCCATCCAAATGCGGGCCTTGCCTCATTGAACATACTCCCCCTTCTCGATCTCCCTCTCCTTATACATGTCCTCGCACACCGCCTCTCCCTACTCCCCCCTTGACAGCTTCATATTTTCCCGGTTCTCCCAGTGCAGATTACTTGAACACCCGTCGTGGTTCCAATACATCGACTAGTTCATCGACCTCCTCAGTACGTCTTTTCTACGTCCTTCCCCGTTGTTTTACCAACCCTTCATATTTGACTTTCATTCAGATGCTGCCTCCTCCGTCAGTCAGATCTACCGCTAGTACCTTGACATCCCGTCTCTCAACCGCACTTTCATTCCCGAAGTTGGCGTCATATCCCTTTTCCCGCTCCAAGTCTAGACTTTGTCTTACACTTGATACAAGCGTTGTATCATCCAATTCCAAGTCGAATTACTCACCCCTCACCCCTCAAACTCCTTCATCTCTCCTCACGCCTGCAAGTTCCAAACATCTGAAGCATATGGATTTCACTTCTTTTGATGAGCTGATCGAACTTCCCGTCCCAATAGATCGCGTCTTGACCCCAGAAGCAGATCCCTTTGCTAGAGTGGATGGGGGTTGTTCTAACACTAGATCAGAGACACCTACCATTCATCGTTCAACTAATCTGGAAAGCAAGTTGGAGAACTATTCATTCCCTCCAAACCAGGATTATTCTTGTCAGTCTCAAATGATGTCGGAATCTCAGGGGGAAAGCAAATTGGCTGCACTAGACTCTCTGCCTCCTCCATCCCTCTCTCGTCTTTCACCGCGGTGCCTTCCTGGTATCAAACCGCTTCCTCCTACACCGAAGGACGAAAAGCGATTACCTGATTGGACACTTTGCCTCCCGGAGCCTCCTACTCCGCGTACTCGCGCTAAACAACAACTCCTTGCTCCAAATCGATCGAAACCTACCAATGGACGAGTTAGATTCTCATCCACTCCAGCTAGACCTGGTTCTCCATTCCCCTTTGCTAGAGGGCTGTCCACGATAACTGGTACGCCACCTGACTTGAAGCCAAGACCTTTGCCAAAAGTGCGGAGCCGATCGAGAAGTACTTCTGTCCATTCATCTTCCGAGATTCAAACCGATGAGGAATGGCCCTTGCCTCCTCGGCGAACAGTAGTTGTCGTCCTCGGCTCTGATACCGAGGGAGAAGAAATAAAAGGAAAGAATCCTGTAGAGAAAAGTAGAAGTCCACGTCTAGGTTGGCATGACGTGGAACCGGTCGTAGAGGTATTTATCGTTTTTTCTATCGGGGATATTCCGTGACATACTGACCGTGATAACAGTACTTTAGCCCGAAAACCTCTCCAGAACTCCCAAGTCGTCGTCATTCAGTTCGTTTCCCTCGACGGTCTCGCAATTTGGAACCGGGTTCGCAGCTGTTGCCCCCTCCCGCTTCCGCCCCTGGCCATGTCGAGACATTCTCATTGGAAACACCGATTCCAAACTCCCTCAAAGGGCCTCTCCCCAGCCCCACCAGTCGAAACCTCACCAGTCAACAACTCCAAGTCATCGCAAAAACGTTTGGAGGAATGAGCCCAGGTCAATTCTCAACAGACAACATGAACCTAGTCGATCTCCAGCAACGAACGTCTCTCGAATCCATGGTGTCTCGCTTTACCAACCGCACTAGAAGCAAGACGAGTGATTCATCAGGATCATCTTTCTATACCGCAAAATCGAGTCTATCTTCGATAGCAATCAACGGGTTGGAGGAAGACGTCGAGTTCTCCGTGCCTTATTCTTGGAAAGGTGTCCAGGTCATCAACGTTAAGGGTCACTGGGATTTTTGGCTCCTTGGATTGGATGGTTTTTTCGACGGTCAAGAGGGGGGAGAAGCGAAGGTCTTTGCATCGTCTTGGAGTGAACTAATGGACTTTTGTACTGCTCATCAACGGGTCGTCATCGGAAGAAATGTTCCGACATCACTCGGGGACAATCCCGTAGTCTTGCGTGTCCGTCTCGCGGAACGAGAGCAAGGTATCAGTGCCGACGGGATGGAATTGACCTTTACTTTGGAAAAAGTTAGTGAAAGATCTTCAGGAGAAGATGGTGCTTCGACATTATTGGCGTTCCAATTGCCAACACCGACCACCTTTAGGGAAGTCGCTCGGCTCTGTAAGAAAGGATCTGTGGGTCAAGGTGTCCGTCGGGATGCTTGAAAGAGGCAGATTCTGTATTTTTTCTGGATCATTTGTGTGTTGTTCTATCATTGATCACTGTCACTGTCCTTTTTTTTGGTTTTGGTTGTAGTCGAAGTGCTTTGAATTTCCAGCACTTCTGGTTTATTGTTATCCTCCGTTTACTTACTGGCCCAGGACAAGGCTGGTATTTACTGAGTTTGATCGGCAGTAGTAACATTTTTTGTGATTTAATTACAATAATAAATAAAGTCTGCCACAGCTTCGAGCACTTCAAGTTCATGGAGCACGCGTGGATCTGACCACCTGATCTACCGCATCATACGCCGCTTGGTCAGAATAACGTGGGCGAGGGCTCGACGGCAATGGTTTGTCGAATAGTGAGACAGCCCCATTTCGAACATGAAGTTTACCTGGCTCCGCAGGCATTCCAGGCGACAGACAGGGAGGAATAGGTGAAGCCACTAGATAGTTGGAAATTACCGAGTGATTTACAGACGCGTTTATTGCTCTATTTTCTTCCTGTTGCTCTCCCAGCCCCGGAGAAAGAGGATGACGTATTACTGGTGACTTGTGTGCTTTGAAGAGGCTCGCAGGAACTTTGTTGCATCTGCTTGATGGGATTGAGCCAGGTGTCTTGAGAACGGGATGTGGGGCATATGGAGAGTGTTTGTAACGGATTGTAGGGGCTGTTACAATGGTTGTGGGGATAGGAAAAGCTTGGCGGGTAGGAATTCTTGGTGCACTTTCTCGCCGTGTGTGAGAGTGAGTTGGACGGTAAGGGCCCGGGGTAAGCTCATACACAGGAGAATACACGTCCTCTCGTGCTTCCTTGGACGAATACATATGGTCTGAATCTGCTGAAGACGAGAGGTATAGGGCCGACGGAGCGTGAGAACTACCGGTGGAAGATATCAAATGAAAGCCCTGTTTCTCTTTCGCCGCGCTGAGTCTTCGCATGTCCAAGGCTCGCTCTTCATTCAGCTTGCGACGATGGTGAAAACAGAGGAACACAGACGCTAGCAGGATAGCTGCCAGAAAAGACAGAGGGACCGCAAAGGCTGCTGTGGGTAACGGAACGTGGTTTGCATTCAAGTCCGGAGCCAATTGAGGGTTCAGCTGGGTTGAATTCACGAGCGAAGACGTGACATTGATGGAGATAGGAGTCGCTGCGGGTTGATGATTTTGTCAAAAGACGTGACATGAAGGATAGAGAGAGGGTACTTGCGGCTGAGAGAGAAATTCGGAGATCCAGACGTCTTGCCGCTTTTGTATTCCATTTGCAGGTAGAAACTAGCTTCCTTCGTGACATTGGGGCTATATCTGCGCAAGCAAGAAAATAAGCGAACCTTTGGGTGGCGGGCTGCAAGAAAGGAAGGGAGACTTGCACTGAGATGAAGTAGGACCCAGCACTTTTCTGAACCAGAGGCGATACCGCAGAACCACAGCTAACATTCCCGTTGATCAACCCCGTTGTATTTGCCTCGCACAGACGAAAGGAAGGAGATCCGATGACCGTGTCGTTCTTCCACTGCGCTAGAATTGTATCCCCAGGACCATAGGCGGCACCAGCCAGAGGATTAGCCCATGAGATGTTTGCAGCTTGAACGAGGAGTGCACAGCAAAGAGGAAACACCAGGACGAGCAATAAGCGACGCATATCGTCTTGAATAAAAAGCACTAGAGTCGGACCAGCCGTAAGAAAAAAGAGGGTGGGACGCCTTCAAGGCAGTAAGTAGCAAATGAGAAGTAAGTAGACCAGCTAGCTGGAGCGAACAGAGGATTGCTACTTTCTTGCAACGACTTGAGTGGTTGTTGAACATTACTCGATCCCCACGTTGTCGGTCACACTACTCATGACCCTTCCTCCCATCTTGTATCATTCCTTTCCTCTTCCGCTTCCTTACACGCGCACTCTCGCCCTGCAACAGCGCCTACATGAAATTCAACTAACCTCCCGTCGTAACAATCCTGCGTCCCACAAAGACATCCTCCTTCTCCTCCAACACCGTCCGGTTTACACTTCCGGCCGACGCCAATCTGAGGACGACATTGCCCACGAACGCGCCCGTTTAACCCACCTTGGTGCCGATTTCGTCACTACTCAAAGAGGCGGCGAAATAACCTATCATGGTCCCGGCCAAATCGTCGGCTATCCATTATTAGACCTAAGCAGATACACACCCTCGATGGGCATCCGTGATTACATCTGTCGCACGCAGAAAACCATAGAAACTGTTTTAAATGATGCTTATGGCGTGAACCATGTTCCCAGCGAGCATACCGGCGTTTTTCTCGACGCACGAACGAAAATCGGGAGCATTGGCGTGCAGATTCGACACCGACTTACAAATCATGGATTTGCCTTCAACGTCACTCGGGAACCAATAGCCTGGTTTGATCAGGTCGTTGCGTGCGGACTTGCAGATGTCAAGGCCGGTTGTTTATCAAGTGCTACTGGGAGAGAAGTTACCGTGATGGAAGTTATTCCACACGTGATCGAGACATTTGGTAAGATTTATGGTCGTCGGATGGAGAAACTGAACCTTGGGGAGGAAGAAGAGATTGGAGAAGCTATTAGAGCCGTAGAAGAAGTCGCGCAAGATGCAGGAAGTTGGGCTGAGAGACCTATTCCAAGGACACTTCAGTAGCAGGGTGCATTTGCGTACCACCTTTCTCAATGTCATTTAGATATTATTTTCCGGAAGTCTACTCGAGGCTACTAGCGCTGACATATGATATGTGATCCATCGACGACAGTCTCGATACAGATTCTCACCATACCTATCATTATTACCTCAATCTGTTCCGATTGTTGAGGCATACATACACATTATGTGTAACAGAACTATTTTTTGGCTTTTTTCGATGATTGCTGGCCAGCATTCTTGACTCGCTTCTGGGTGGAATGGTCGGAAACTACAGATACCCTCCCCTGGGCGGCTTCAGAAAGTAGCCATTTTGAGCACTCTTCTTTCGTTCCCTGTGGATGATCTAGTTGCCATTCGACAACCTTGGATAGAACATTGCCGGTCCATGGACCTGGATTTGCTGAGAGAAGGCTGACAACTTCTTTCCCCTACATGTCGTGCACGAGATCTTATAAGTATATAGACCAATATGCAAACATACGGTCGTACTAACATTTAACACGGGCTTGGCGTCTCCGATGTCGAATAACCCTAATTCTTCGACACGTGAAACAAAGTCGTTGTATGTTGCAATGCATCTAGATGCTTCTATGCCTAACAGGGGGTCAACGCCCAAGGCACGCGCTACTAGAAGACATCACTTACTATTGTATGAATCTTCCGAACTCCAGAGCGGGACGAGCTCTTGCACCAGGGAAAACAAAAGAGATATTTGCCATGTTGATCCCACATCGGGATTGTGCACTGACTTCTGACGCAGGAGTAAACCTAAGATTTTCGTTATGACAAGACGGTTCGAATTGTAGAAATACAAACCTATCGCAACCCTCTCCGAAGGGTGTTTAAACTTTTCATCGTTCAAACATGGATTTCTTAGCAAATTCGCAGCAGAGAAAAGAACGGGTATACCATCCAGATAATGATTTTGACTCCCAAGCTTTAGGCCATCGCGAAGGATGATTTCAGTTGCAGGATGTGTTTTGCATTTATGATCTTCGTAGGTTACTGATGCATAGGGAGTCAGAGCGCAGGCGAGGTAGAGACGCGGCCTCGTGGAAGGGTGAGATATAAAGGCTGCCGAGAGACCCGAATGTAGTGCTGGTAAAGACTGCCTTTGCTCCGAGGATGGTGTCATTAAAACGTAGAGGATCGTAGATGCAATGAGAGACCGTCTAGCATCTGTTGGGTCGGTAGAGAAAGTACTGATCGTGGCTGGTGATGCATAAAATATTGCTTCATACAACGAGAGTTCATTCATGAGTTGAATGGAGTGAAGTGGATCAGGTCCTGGAACACGATCAGTTGGTGATGAGGAATTGGGTTCAGACAATACCTTTCATCATCTTGTCCACCTCTTCCCCTACGCGATCACGAGAAATCTTTTGGACCAAGGCACTCTAAAAATGATCAGCAACAACACGACGTAGCCAGCACATCAACTATACCTGGATTACTGGATCCAGAGCGGCGTCTTTGAGTTCTTGAACCATTTCGAATCCGAACCTACTGGCGAAGCGGATGGTGCGGATTATTCGCAATGGATCATCCATGAATGTCTCTTTGGGTGGTAGTGGAGTTCGGATCATACCATTTTTCAGATCATCAAGGCCCTGGAAACGTACGTCTTATGTTACCGTCAGTAGATTGTATAAGCAGGGAGTAATTACTTTTGTTGAATGATCTTCGATGCAACGTGTATGGACATTGTAAAACATGGAGTTGATAGTTATATCCCTCCGAAGTGCATCCACACGAGGTGTACCGAATGTCTACTTGGACCAGAATTCAAACGTCAATTCCATACCAACGCTATATGCTCACAATTTGTGTGGGGATCCGGCTATTTTCTGCATATTCCTCACCCCTCAGATTGACCAAGTCTATTTCTAGTCCCCACAATGATGTCTTTGCAGTTTCGAGGTGTTTTGACTGGTCCGGATTTGCTTCCACTTTGACGGGTTCTTTCATCTCGATATCTCTCCGTGATTTCACAAAGGATGCAAGATGACTCGCAAATGTCAGGCCTGTCATTTCGGACACGGCGATGTCGATGTCGTTGCTTTGCTTATTTAGCAACTGGTACAGGCTTAGCTTATCAGAAGAGTAGAAGCGATTTGCCTACGTGCCTTGTCCCTTACCCATCCACCAGCGAACCTGCAAGAAGTATCGATATCCTCATGCTTCTTTATATGTTGGGTGCATTCATCCAAAAGCACACAGAGCCTGTCTTCTACATCGGTTAGGTCAAACCGAGGAGGATCTAGTGGTTTCACCCTTGGTCGAGCGGCAGAGATGGTCTTGAGTGACATCAGCCTCTTCCAGGATCGCATTCAACGATTTGGATCGAGAGGTAAAATCGTGGGAACTATGTCCCAGAGGGGAAAGAGCGCACGTGGCTAAGGTGGCGGCGGAATGTTCTTTCCATGTGGCAGAATCTGAGATCCGTACGCAACGAACTGTTGCTTCAACGCTTCGACATTCCTGTTCACCTCCAAGCCGACTCCTCCTCTTGTTTTATCTCTCCAGCTAGCCCTTTTTTCTTCTTCTGTAATTAAGGCTCACCTAGACACCATGGGCAACATTGCCAGCTGCTGTGGTCTCTGCTGTATGCATTTGTTCAGCCTTCATTCCTCCCTTTTCTTTTCACTTCTGATCTTTAGTTCGGTCACGCAAGTCTCAACCTTACGAGCCTTTGTTACTGGAGAATGAACGAGAGGCTGTGGCAGACCTCCTTCAATACTTAGAGAGTGTGTTCCATCTCTCACCCTGCAATGTATAATTTGACCTTCGATATTTTCAGACCGTACAACAACAAACTTCTTCGCAGGGTCCCCTCTGTCCGCGTTGACAACACTCTCGTTTTCTGACAATGTCGATCTCCAAAGGAGTGCCGCTCTTGCTTTCGCTGAAATTACAGAAAAAGAAGTTCGCCCTGTTGGTCGTGATACGCTCGACCCCATTCTTTTCCTGTTAAGCAGCCACGACACCGAAGTACAGAGGGCAGCTAGCGCTGCGCTGGGGAATCTGGCTGTCAACAGTATGCTTGTTACAACTTTTCATATCTTGCTTTTCTTAGTGACGGTCTCGCAGCTGAGAACAAACTTCTCATTGTCAAACTTGGTGGTCTCGAACCTTTGATCCGCCAAATGCTCAGTCCAAATGTTGAAGTCCAGTGCAATGCTGTCGGCTGTGTGACAAATTTAGCCACTCATGGTAGGTGTTTTGCTTCACCCTGGTTCTGTGTCTTATAGCATTTCATAAGATGACAACAAGACGAAGATTGCAAAGTCTGGGGCACTCGTGCCTCTCACGCGGTTAGCACGGTCCAAAGACATGCGTGTTCAGAGGAACGCCACTGGCGCATTGCTAAATATGACACACTCAGGTACGCCCACGTTGTCAATGTTTCTCTGCATGGTTCCATTATGTATTTCAGATGAGAATAGACAACAACTTGTCAACGCGGGAGCTATTCCAGTCCTTGTCAGTCTTCTAAATTCTCCCGATACGGATGTACAGTATTATTGCACAACTGCCTTGAGCAACATTGCAGTAGACGGTAGAGCCTTTAAACTGTCGCTCATTGTATTCTCTGAAGTTCAATGTTTGTTTGGTTTCAGGGGTTAATCGAAAGAAGCTTGCACAAGGCGAACCGAAACTTGTGTCTAGCTTAGTACAACTCATGGACAGCCCCAGTCTCAAAGTCCAATGCCAGGCAGCTCTTGCTTTGCGAAACCTTGCTAGTGATGGTAACTGAGTCGCAATTTTGTTATTTCACTGCTAACGCAATCTTGCAGAGAAATACCAGCTGGAGATTGTAAAAGCCGATGGGTTAACTCCACTACTCCGTCTGTTACAATCCACATACCTACCCTTGATCCTCTCTGCGGCTGCCTGTGCTCGAAATGTATCTATACATCCTCAGAACGAGTCGCCTATCATTGAGTCTGGGTTCCTCCAGCCTCTGATCAACCTCCTGGCGTTCAAAGATAACGAGGAAGTGCAATGTCATGCGATCTCTACCCTTCGCAACTTGGCAGCCAGCTCAGAGAAGAACAAATGGGCGATCGTCAAAGCGGGCGCTGTACAGTCTATCAAGGAGCTTGTTTTGGAAGTGCCGATGAATGTGCAGAGTGAGATGACGGCTTGTGTAGCTGTACTGGCATTGAGTGGTGAGTACTCATACACGCCTTTGCATTGCTCAATAAAAATATATCCCCCGTAGACGAGTTGAAGGGACAGTTATTGGAAATGGGTATCTGCGAAGTACTCATTCCACTCACAAATTCGCAGAGCTCAGAAGTTCAAGGGAACAGTGCAGCCGCCTTGGGTAACTTATCGTCCAGAGGCATGTCCAACCATGTATCTGACATATATTAATCTATTAACCTCCTCCTAGACGGAAGATCAACAAGCGACGACTACCCAGCATTCAATGATGTTTGGGACAAGCCAGATGGGGGTATGCACCATTATCTGTACCGATTTTTAACTAGCCCGGACGCCACCTTCCAACACATCGCCGTCTGGACAATAGTACAGCTACTAGAATCAGGAGGTCTGTCGCACTCTATTTCGTCGTTGCCGTTCACTAGTTGACGTATAGAAATAGATCCACAGCTAATTTGCAATATCCGTAATTCCCATATGCTTGCACCCCATATTCGTCAATTAGCTAGTTCACGGAACTCAACACCGTCTTCATCCGTTGGCACACCACACTCGTATCGCACACATAGTCATTCAGATCAAGAAACGGAGACAGCAGAAGGTCAAGGAGAAATTCAATTGCTTTCACGGAGGATATTGGAATTTGTTGACAACGATGTCGATGTTGGAGGAACTCCTGGCGTGACGCCTTCACAAAGGCACATTCCATCTTCGGTTGACGAAAGTGTTGTAAGCGGGCGAGAGCATGATGAATTAAGGAAGAGCGTGCAAAAGGCATTTGGCCATTAGGAGAACTTTTAGATGGGTCATTTTTGTGCTGCTTCTGCTATAGTCTCTTGTACTCTACTTTCCTACTCTTGTCTGGTCTTTCTCTTCTTGTATGTGGCCGAGTATAGGTTTCTTGTTTCGTTGTCGTGTTATTTTACACTTTTTTGCTCTGTCTTTATTACTATGCGGTTCTACCACTGCGTATCTTTTTGTTTGCGTTTCTTCCTATGATATTGTCACTTCTGTTGATTCTAGGTGGAAAACAAAACACCCAAGTGCATGGAGTGATCAAGTTGATAGCAAAGATAGTCGTCCCTAAAGTATGAGATTAGATTAACAAAGCACGAGCAGGTATGTATCATCCAGGAGGTGGATGAAGAGCAAACTAGAACAAGTATGTAGACTACGTTTGAGAGAAAAGAGAGGGGGAGAGGGAGAGTGTACGTATTTAGAAGCGAGGCAAACGAGAGTAAGGGATCCTAGGTGTGTCGCAGACTACAAACATAGAGACAATTCAATCGAAGATTACGAGAAATGTGTAGGGATACAGTATTTGCGTGCCCGACGCTCCAGATTAGACTATGTGAAAAGAGGGAGTGAAGTGCAGCCCACGGCACAACGGCCGGGGTAACAACGTTAAATTATTACGAAGATCGAACGAATTTGGAGGTTTTGAGTGATGAGATGCTCATATCGACCGACCCAGAGTGTGCGACGACCTTTAATCCACCGGCTGAAGGGTCTCTGAAAGTTAGCTTTGCTCTCAACTTGAACTGCCTCTCCTCAAGCTTGTGGAATAGCGACATCGGAATAGGTACCCAAAATTTGAGCTTCCATACCACCTTGTTTGGTTCTTGGTAGGAATATTGACGGTCCCATTTTTTGTTGACTGTGATTCCTTTGGTATAATCCATAGATTTAAGGACTTCCTCTTCGTAGAGCGATTGACCTTGATAGGTTGCTGTATAGTCAGATGGAGAGGAAGTGGAGGAGAACAGTGAGCTAGGGGATGAGGGAGGTTCCCGGGCACGACATTCGAGGTTGACACAGTCTACAGGCGGTGTGCTAGCCCAGACTGCTTTCACCATATTATCTGTCACGCAAAGAGATCCTTCCCATGCGTACACACCACTATTAACAAATTGTCAGGGACTGCGTAGAGAGGTAAGCTAAGGCTAAGGCGTACTTTTCGACCGTATCCCAGACTTCAGTATTCCTGTTCGACAGAATTTTCACATCAAACCTGTTAAGATTGAGCTTCGCTGTGTTTTGTCTGGTCACGGAAGACGGTCGCGACAGGGGTAACTCTGGGATTTCTTCCAGGTCGTCAAGGCACATAGTCTCATTGACGTGTCGGTATGCCAGGGTCACCGTGTCGTTGGAAAAGATCTCATCAACAACGGAATCTAGATTCAGTGAATGCGAATTGGATGTGTCTTGGGTGCTGGGTGCTTGTGTACGGCCGAAAGGTTTGCGAATGCGAGAGTTGTCCTTGAACTCTAGGGACCGTAGGGTAGCTATGGACGACTGGCTTTTGAGCGAAACCGACCATTTCATGTCGGTAATGCTCATAACCTCTTTTGCGGGCCCGCCACGTCCAGGGTCTAGAATACCCGATAATCTGGAGGACTCTAATCGCCGCCGCTCCTGATCGGGCATTTCCTCTTGATTCGATCCACGGAAGGTGGCGCATTCCTCCTGCATTCCAGTTGTTGAAACTGGGGAATGCAACCTTTGCCGAACCCGGGGTTGTGCTTCATCCTCATCGTTTCGGGAGAGGAGACGCTTTCTTTGATTATTTGTGGCGACGGTCGGAGACCTCACGGGGATAGAAGATCGGGATGACACGACCTTTGGAAACTCGACTACCGATTTAGTAGACAGTGTCCTATGACGGGCGGCCTTATGCTTGCCGTTGACACCAGTCGGAGGACGGGCCTCTTCGGAAGAATGTCTTCGCAAAGTCGAAGATGCGGAATTGATGATGGATCGGATTTTGGACTGTGGACGAGAAGCAATGATGGTGGATGCAGTAGACGAGACGGAATGCGTCCTTTGGCGGACTCGATCGACTTCCGGGGCACATTCATCTGGGAGACCACATTTCTTCGGAGGGATAGCCGAAGCAGAGGGTAGTTTGGCGCGACATTCGGCCTGCGAATTAAGCCTGCGAGGGGCAGAGATTGGAGGATTAACGATAGTTGTAGAGCGCGAATCCTGCTTGAATGGTGCCATTATACAGCGATTCACGGAATAAAAAAATGAAGTAGGCTATTGTTGTTGACAGGGTATATAACGAGTGACGAGCGGTCAAGTGGCCGGGTAGTTGGGACGAAAGAACAAAAGAAATGCCAGTGGCTCAGCCGTCCTTTGTTAATCAGCGAACCTTGTTCATGAAGCAGTATTCAGCTAAATAGACACCTCACAGTCTGTCGCTGGGAATCGGATACTGCTGATGACCTGGCGAGGGAATACACAAGTAGTTGGCTTCCAAGATGATGGCGATGATTACTTACTACTCCCGCGTTTCGAATAAAATTAATAGACCTCTTGGTCTAGTCACGTTACTACATGTACCACGTTCATCGATTTGTTATCCGTTCGAGGTTTTGCTCACGCTGCCTGTTATCTACGATGGCCAAATCATCCATGTACATTCTACCTCACGAACCGACCTCTACCCCTTCATTGGCTGTTCCAGGTGTCGACCCGGCAAAGCTGTGGTCGATCATCCCTGGTAACAAAGCCAAGGTCGGGACAACCCGCATCTTTTATGATACGCCTGCCACAAAAGCAACCGCCGTCGTCTCTTTGGGTGAGAAATTCGCTTCCCAAAGCGCCAACAACAAACGAGAGTTGGTTAGAAAGGCAATCGGGTCCGCTGTAAATCTGGTCAAGGATCTGGATGGCATAGGTCGTCTGGATATCGATGCTTCTGCCGATTCTCATGCTGCTGGTCAGTGTTCCATACTTTGAAGACATCTTGCATATCTGAATATCGGATATATTAGCTGTCGGCGCTTATCTGTCACAATACAAATTTTCTTTGAAGACGTCTCGCGACAATCCCAATTCTGAGCCTGATATCGAGCCTCTTGTTGCATCTCCAGGATGGGACATCGGCGTCAAGTACGCTAAAGCTCAGAATTTGGCAAGGACTGTAAGGTGGAAAATTCACCGGTCTCTTAATGCTGCTAATCAATGATGAACCAAGCTAATGGAACTACCTGCTAACATGTTGACACCATCGGTCCGTAAATCCAACGAAATGCCATGTAATACATCGCTGATTTTTTATCTAGAATTTTGTTGAACGGATCAAAACTGCGTTCGATGGAGTACCGAATGTTGACATAATTTCTCGTGATGAGGGTGAGACTAATTCTTTGTTTGTTGTGGCCCGTTAATAAGGGCCTCTATAGCATGGGCGGAGAAAAAGGGAATGGTTCGTCTGGGTTTATGTTCTTCCATGTTATCAACTCTCTCAAATTACGCTCAGCGCACCTTTCTTTCCGTCACGAAAGGAACTTCGGAACCTGCAAAGTTCTTGGAGATGTCCGTATGTTTCAGTTTTGTTTGCAAGCGTTTGAATAACATCAGTACTGCAGCCATTATCGTGGTGGACCAAAAGATGCCAAACCCTTGGCCTTTGTTGGCAAAGGCATCACATTTGATAGCGGAGGTATCAGCATCAAACCCGCGGCAGTAAGCTTATTTCGACTTGTATCGTTCATCAATGCTGACGATTCTCGAACAGGGAATGAAACTAATGCGAGGAGATATGGGTTAGATCTTGCAGTGAACGCTTAACCGTCTTCTCCCTGATGTCATTTTAGGCGGAGCTGCTACTGTTTGTTCTGCAGCTTTGGCGATCGCGCAGCTTCAACTACCGTATGTCCGAATTCACGATCATCTACCTTGTTCTCCAAGATTTTAAACGCTTGTTCTTTCTACTAGGGTCAATCTTGTGGTCGTGACACCATTGTGCGAGAATATGCCAGGGCCAAGTGCGAATAAACCCGGGGATATGTGAATAGCGTTCTCTCTTGCAAAGATCTGATCTCACATATCAACAGTGTCTACGCCATGAACGGGAAAACCGTAGAAATAGACAATACTGATGCTGAAGGACGCTTGATTCTATCCGGTAAAACAAAACTCTCTTCCCTATGAGCAGTCGTAAACTGAAGTTCACTCAGATGCATTGTACTACACGTCGTCCGAGTACAAGCCACACACTTTGGTTGATGTTGCAACACTGACTGGGTGAGCAGAAGGATACTCTATACAAGATGTAACACTCATTGTTTCGATCTCCACGCAGCGCTATGCAGGTTGCTGTTGGAGAAGTCTACAGCGGTGTCTTTTCGGTAACGTCTTGAGAGTCGCCCTATCAACTTGTCGCCGAATTAACATCATCCTATCAGACCTCTGACTCCCTTTGGGAAGAACTTCACAGTGCAGGTGAAATAGAATACGACAGGTTCTGGCGCATGCCGCTTGATGAAGACTACGGGCCTCAGATATATTCATCCAATGCAGACCTGTGCAATGTAAGCGACGTCTGACTAGTTGCGCACGTATCTTTGACCCGCTCACTGATACGAATGTGTGTTTAGACAGGAGGCAAACCTGCAGGTAGTTGCACTGCCGCTTTATTCTTGAAGGCTTTCGTAGATGGCATCGAGAGCAAAGATGGAGGGGAGGCACCCGTGCGATGGGCGCATATCGATATTGCGGGTAGCATGGAGCTCACCAGGGCTTCTGCTTATGCTGAAAAAGGCATGACTGGACGACCGGTCCGGTGAGTCAATTTTTTGCAAAGAATTCAGACTTGCGTCTGAATTCCCTTGTTAGCGCATTGATCGAATTCACTCGCCGCTTGTCTCAATAAGTCCCGGCCTATTTTCATATGCAGAATTTAGCGGAATCACTCTTATAAATGTTTCCTGTGTAAACCTTCAGAATGTCGAATGTTTATTCAAGTTACAATAATAAAAAGAAATGGGAGACTGAGAAACGACGAGAATGGCTCGCTAGCATATAAGCTCGAGAAAATTGGCGAGATAGACACAAGGAGTAAAAGACCTAACAAGAATTTAAAAAGCGGAACTGAGAAGCAGACAAAGAGAAAAGTGAGAAATAGGAGATACAGAAGAGACAGGAAGAGGAGAGGGAGCGATGCCTATACTCGAGAGGAACATGGATGGCAGAAATAATCAGAAGAAGGAGGCACCACATAGAAGAAAAGGAAAAAGAGGACAGGAAATGAGACGCATGTGAACCCATAACGAAGCAAAAATAATAAGCAACAAGAGAGAAAAGAATTCATCAACAAAATTTTCAGAGGGAAGTCGTGCGCAAAATGGACATGTTCTGAATCGAGACGGGAATCTCGAATAGATATACGAGAGGAGTGCGAGACGATTCGGTGAAAAAACGATACTATAAGGACAAAGAAGTCTTAATTCTGACTCATTTGTACATCTGGAGCTCCTTGACCCGTAGGTTGCTGTCCATAATATCCTGACAAGAGTTTGGATCGATTTAATAGGTAATTTAGACTGATTAGAACTCACCGCTCCAGTAATTAGAATAGTAGGAGCTCGCATCGTTAGGCCACTGTCCCTGTGGAGCCTGCCCTCCAGCAGAGTTTGGATCTGCAGAGCCTTGTTGAGCACCATTACCCAGACCAGCAGCACCACCGACGCTCTGAGGCATACCGGGTGCTGCACCAGGAGTACCAGCTCCGCCAGCGCCTTGGTTAGGGAATCCTGCATAACCACCGAAGCCGTATTGACCATAGGTATTTGGCTGTGGCATGCCATACATAGGCTACAAGAGAAGTTCATGATCCAAGTCTATATGAAAACATACAACGAAAAAGACGCACCAAGTTACCATACGGAGCAGCAGTGGCAGGCGTGGGACTTAATGTAGCCGACGGGAGTGCACCGGTACCATCCGCTCGATCTTTCCCCCAGCTGCACTTTATAGGCCTTCCGTGAACCATCTGACCCTGTAGCTGAACAATCGCCATAGCCGCATGTTCGTGCGTGTCCAATTTGACGAAAGCAAAGCCACGATCAGCTTGCATTCTGATCTCCGACAGGTAACCGATGGATTGGAAGAGTGGGATGAGGTCTGCTTGAGTTGTATACGGAGTAAGGTTTCCAACGTAGACAGTGCTGTTGTATGCAGGAGTCTGCTGGACGACAGAATCGTAGGAGATCGGACCTCCTTGGAAATTGATGGGGGCAGGAGCACTACCCTGTCCTGCGCCAATACCTCCTCCGCCTTGAGGCCGATTAGTGGTGACAGGTGGTGCACCCTGTGTTTTTTGATTTGCCCAGTTAACTCGGATAGCTCGCGAGCCTAGCCATTCACCATTCATGGTTGCAATTGCCTGCTCAGCATCGGTCTTGTCACGAAAAGCGAGGAAGCCATAACCGCGAGATTTTCCAGAGTTCATATCCCACATAACTCGAGCGTCGGACAAGGTTCCAAAAGCGCTGAAGGCTTTGCCAAGGACTTCATCGTTAACTTCTGGGCTGAGATCGCCGACGAATACGTGATAATGAGAGGTAGTGTCCTCTTTGTTTTGACTTCCTTGATAAGCCCAATTGACGCGAATCTCGGTGTCGAAAATTTTTCGTCCGTTGAGGGTCTGGAGGGCAGTTTCCGCTGCGCGCATGTCAATATACTCGACGAAACCATAATTGAGACCACCGTGTTGGTAATTGCGATCAGGTATGATTTTTACGTGCTGAACGGGACCGGCCACAGCAAAAATCTCTGTAAGCATATATTCCGTCACTCTAGGACTCAAATTGCCGACGTAGAGATGAGCCCGCCTCTGAGGTTGAAAAGCAACCGTTAAAAGCAAGCCAGATGGAATGATTGGAATGTCAGATCAGATCATTCGTCCAGGTCAAGATCAGAGGGAAAACAAACGTACGGGGGCTTCAGCCGGAGACATGGGGCCGATTGTACTCATGACGAAGATGTAATGAAATCGTTAAGCCTAATGAAAAAGAAAGATGAGCGGTGCGGAGTATACGTGAGAAAGAAAGCGATGTTACAACCGAGACGACAAGGGGAAGAGATAGAAGGAAAATGGATTGATGCTTCGGAAACGATGTGAAAAACAAGTCCGATTGGTGAGAAAGGAGACAGATAGAGGAAAACAGAGAGGAGAGAAGAAGAAGAGAGAGATAGAGAGCGACCACAGAGAAAAAAGAGACTCGAATCTACAATGCGTAGAAGTAAACTGCAGTTTAGTGAGAACTGGAAACGGTATCGCAAAGAAGTCACTATCACACAGGCACACAACCACGTGGAAGTGCTTGTCCTTGTTTAAATTTTGTGGCACGCTGTAAGGTGAGGATGGGGTCAATCCATTTATGTACACGACGAGTATTTAACGTCGGTCAGTAGGCACATTCAACAACACGTTTCCTCCTCCACTAGGAATGTAGGTCACATTCGGGTTGTTCACCAATGACTGCGCTATCGCCTTGCTTGCCTCAATCTTTCTGAACGCAACGAACCCCTCACCAGCCTTGTCCAGTGCCTTGGAGATGGTAGCCGCTGCCTCGGCCTCGCCCTCCGCACGAATAACAGCTGCTTGGCGCTCTTGCTCGGCCTAGAAAATAATAAAACAAAGCACGCTCGCATAAAATCGTTTAGCACGCACTTTTTCAACAATGAACTTTGCGCGTTCAGCATCTGAGAATCAATTAAGAAATATATGCACTATCGGATAAACGAGATGACATCACCTTGCTGAGCAATTTGTTTAGCTTCTACAGCCTGTTAGTCGAAATTTATTTCAATACCAATTACATCAAACATCCCCAACAGCTACATGCCTGAGTGAATTCCTGAGAAATGGTATCACGTTAGTCTATGCCCATGTATAACTAAGTTAATTGAACACTCGCCTTTCCGAACGTTAAATGCGTAATTGACACATCCTCGAGCTTGAGGTTGAATTCCCCAGCTCGCTGCAACAGATCTTGTCGAATTCTTGACGATACCTGGAAAAATTCCATGAGTAAAGGCCACCCCCGAATAATGGAATCACAAACTCACCACTTCTCTTTGCGTAATCAATTCCGCTGCATCGAATTGTGCAACAATACTCTTCAGCACCTCGTTACCGATGGAAGGTAGTACCCTCTCATCGTAATCCAGACCCAGGCTCTGGTAGATTCTCGGCAGATGCTTCACATCCGGTCGGGACAGAACACGCAAAGTGATGGAAACCATTTGCAAATCCTTGGACCCCGTCGTAGTTGAGATATTCTGCCAGCAACAAGGGAGATTCGGCATGAATAATCAAGAGGCATGAATATCTATGAACAATACCAACCCGAGGCTTGATACGACAGTCATAAAGAATGGCTCTCTGGAGCCATGGAATCAAAAAATGTGTTCCCTCGGGTTTTGCCTAGCGGATTGCGACGTCAGTGCGTGAGCAATAATATGGAAATCCCTAGAATAATAGACATACCTCGTCCTTCACACCGGAGAACCTGTCGAACATAACTGCGCGGTAGCCTCCTGGAACGTCATAGAGACTTGCTTGCAACAACACCGCCGCCACACCCGCAGGGACTATATAACCTCAGCACAGCGAAAGAGAGAAACATCGTATGCACAAGTTGGCGCTAACCTATAAAACGACTTGCAGCAGCTGGGAATGCCATTTGGCTTTTCGACCTAAGTCAATTCGGAAGAAGTGACAAAGTAGGCGTGTGGTCACGTGCGGAAGTATTCTCAAAAAATCCAAAAATTTATTCGAGAGGGAATTCAAGTTCTTAGGATATCATCAAATCTCCCCGACGATCTGCTTCTCCAGGTTTCATGCGCGCCGAGTGACTTCCAAACTGCATTGCCCTCTTCTTTCGTCCACTTGCTTCAACCAAGCCCACCTTCCTAGCAGCTAGCCTTAACAAAAGCTTGTCTCCCACACCCGCACCTAGTCGAGGGTCGACCTTGAGATGTACAGGGAGCTCTGAAATAAAATTAACGACAGAGATTGAAAGAAAAGGATGTCTTGTCTCCTTTCCATGGGACGAAATGATCCTGTCATCTCGTCCTAGATTTCTGACCGGTATGCGATCCAGATCCAATTGGAGCTTGGAAACCGAATCAGAGGCATCCTTATGAACAGTGAATCGAGTCGCCTAATCACCTCTTTGATGACTGCATTCCATCCTGCAGCTCCATAAGCCGTCCTGTACCGTCCGTATCCACCCAGAAGTTCGTCAGAGCCCAGCCCGTTTAACAAAACACGAGCAGAGCTGAAGTATCCCTCTGGATGTGCATCAGGTGTACGACGTATTGTGCCTTTTCCTCTCGAAGCAAAGTACAAAGCCATTGCAAGACTCTGAAAGTTTCAGAAACAAGGATTCGGTCTCTCTCCAGACTAACTCACAAGATCCATAACCGTCTTCGCCGGGAACATGATCGCCTCCACTAACGGACGTGCAGCTTGTGATTCCTGCGTTTACACAGTTCACATGAGTTATTGAAAGTATTCGGAATCAATGCTACGAACTCCATATGGTACGTCCACCTCTACCTACCTGAAATCAGCAATTAAATTACTCATTCTAAAAAAGACAACTCACAAAATTCCACACACGACCGGGACATAGTCTTTTTAATTCTTCTACTTCCATCAGACCCGTGACTCTATCCGGAACAAGATAAGAGACGGCTCCCACATCTGCGCCGAGTGAATCTTGCGTTTTATTATTGTTCCTTCTGCCATTTGAGCTCACTTGAATTTTCCGAGGATTCTCGAATGCTACGTTTAGCAGATCTATGGGCTCGTCAATTGGAATATGTCTGGCATGAGCAAGTAAGGGCCTGTCCATGAGACATCGCAAGTCAGAGATACACTCGCCTATGTGCAAGGAACGCAAGAAAGGTGGAATCTATACCTCCAGAAAAAAGAACTGCCACGCTAGCTCGTCCACTTGATTTACTGATTAAAGTCGTATTAATAATACTTCACACCAGAACGAAAAATTACAGTGACACTTACCTATGCCAAGCTATATCTCGCACATGTAGCATAACGCTGCGATCAAGGTGTGAGATAAATTGGTCAACAGGGTCCACCAAGTAAGATGGGATAGCGTCGGAGAGATTTCGTACACCCGCCGGGTCATCACCGGGTAAAGAAGTGTTTACTTGTGACAATTGGGCCTATCACAATGAACAAGTTGCAAAAATTTGCCCACCACAATGACTCGTAGCATGCTCACAAACTGCGCTCGACCTTTATCGGCTCGACTCTCGTCATGCCGTGCCACGCGGGTTAAACAGGCCCCGAATTCGGTCGTAACCTAGAAAACTGTTATTAGGTCAAATGTTCACTTTGAAAAATGTAGCGCACATCTGAGACGGTAGCAAATCTGTCGAGGTCCAAACAAAAGATGCATTCTGTATCCAGCTCCTCGAAAGTATAGTCCGCATTTTGACCTACAGAGACGGACCCCAGGATGAAGTAGGGCTTCTCACTTGTGGGTTTTTGAATTAGAAGTGACCGCCGGCCTAAAGGGTCACGGGCAAAATACAGACGCCTTGTCGACTTCTTTAATATGCAGCGAATTAAAACATAGTCGCATCCAATGTTTTCATCCTACCTGATAAAAGACAAAGGCATATCTGCTCATGAAAGTCATCAATCCAAATCTGTACCAAATCCATAGAAAATAGCACTTACGGGCCTTCAATTTCACAGAATAAATCGCTCAAGTCCTGAGAGCTCTCACAAGATTGTAAACGCAAGAACAACTTGATGCCATCGTTCTCGTCCGCTCCTACCTACACACAGACGAAATCAATTCAGCTGAATCCCCTAGAGACGGGACGAAAAGGAGACTTACGTCTAACCCTTCAAAGACCTGGCAGAGACATGAGAAATGAGTAACCTCAAAATGATAGAATAAGAGATATAGCATACAGACTTCACCATTCCAGCAAAGGACGTTTTCTGATTCTTCATCGTGGTGGGGTTGTACGACCATCCCATCTCCTCGCAATAACAGCTCTGATGCAAAGAACCACAACGTCAATCTCCCGTCCGAGAGCTCAGCCTCAAGACATCGTCGGGAATCAGGTCCTAGTTTCATGATTGAAGAACGATAAATGGTTTATTTGAAGAACTTGACATACCACGAGCGCTGTTTGCATTCTCAAGCTGACTCCTTAGTTCACTGAACCGATTCCAAGCAAATCTGCCCTGTTTCTTGTGAATGGCACTAAACAAGATGCCGCACATGAGCGGAAGAACAAGACAGACAGACACAAAATCGTCGATCAAATCTCGCAGATATAGTAATAGTACTCATATCGTTGCATCAAAACAGAGTACATAGAGTACAGTATTGCAAAGCTTCTCTATCATTTTGACTTGTACAAACATAATATGAAAAGTATACCCTCTAAAAACACACTGGCACTTTACTAACTTCATAGAAAATTTAAGCGATGTAACTGCTGGCAGAAACGTTGCCTCCACGACCAGTCCAGTTGATATCTACAGCAATGGTTAGTCAAAAAAAGATAGGACGGTGTCGTCAATCACGCACGAATATCTTCGCCAGTCTTGAGCTTGTCATTCTCCTTGCCAGGAAGAACTCGGAAGGTGTGTGCACCGAAGTAATCACGCTAGTTCCAAGGGAAATGAGACTTCAAGAAGAGTGGGTTAGAAGTCAACGAACCTGAGCCTGCAAAATGTTTGCCGAAACTATTTCGCTTCGGTAACCATCCAAAAATGCAAGAGCAGTACTGAAAGCTGGTGTAGGAATTCCCCAAAGAACAGCTTGAGCGATTATACGCCTCCAACCTGGTTGAGCGGTGTGAATAGCTAGGTTGGCTTCTCAGTAGATGGTCAACGACTAAAAAGGCTGATAACGAACCTTTGTTGAAGAAGTCATCGAAAAGGAGAGATTCTAGAGCTGAATTTTTTTCGTAGGCAGCAGTGATGTCACCAAGGAAGACACTCTAACCAGCGGGTGTAAGTAAGGGTCTTGAACTCTACGGGTTTCACAAACCTTGATAATGCATCCGCCGCGCCACATACGCGCAATACCAGCGTAGTTCAAATTCCAGTTGAGCTTGAGGTAGGATGAGCCAAGTATTTACAACCCAAAGAGTGTGAATAGTTACCTCTTTTGCGGTCTCCCTCATGAGCATGAAACCTTGTGTGTATGAGATAATTTTAGAGGCGTAGAGAGCTTGCTCGAGGTCATCGATGAATTGAGCCTTGTCTCCGCGGAAAGCTTCCTTCTGTGGACCAGAGATGATCTTACTTGCTCGCACACGTTCTTGTTTGATGGAAGACAAGCAACGAGCAAAGACGGCTTCTCCAATGAGGGTAACTGGATGGCAATGAGGCTCGGGGAATAAGGAGGGAGGGAGGGAGGGAGGGAGGGAAATCTCACCAGGCATTCCGGCATCGAGAGCAGCAATGGCCGTCCATTTACCAGTACCTTTTTGACCAGCAGCATCTAGGATCTTGGTAACCATAGGTGCGCCATCATCATCATTGTACTTGAGGATGTTGGCGGTAATTTCAATCAAGAAAGAGTCCAAGACGCCCTTGTTCCACTTGACGAAGATGTCGGCTATTTCATCCTCTGATAGGCTAAGACCACGTTTCAAGATGTCGTAGGCTTCGGCAATGAGTTGCATGTCGCCATATTCGATACCTTCCAGAAGGTGAGTTGAAGAAGGAAAGGGATGGATCCGGGAAACAAACCATTGTGGACCATCTTGACATAATGACCGGATCCAGTTTCGCCGACCCAGTCACAGCAAGGTTCGCCGTTTACTTGAGCGGCGGCAGCTTGGAAGATCGGCTTGATTGCGGGCCAAGCAGCAGGGGACCCACCGGGCATGAGAGAAGGGCCATAACGAGCACCTTCCTCACCACCAGAAACTCCGGAACCAACGAAGAGCAGACCCTTAGCTTCGAGCTCTTTTGTTCTGCGAATAGAATCGGGGAAGTGAGAGTTGCCACCATCGATGACGATGTCACCCTTCTCAAGATATGGTTCAAGTTGTTTGATGAAGTCATCGACGGCCGAACCGGCTTTGACCAAAAGGATAATCTTCCTTGGTTTTTTAAGTTTGGCGCACAATTCTTGGACGGAATGAGCACCCTGGACATTCGTGCCTTGAGAATATGATAAGGTATCGAAGAAGAAAAGAACAAGAACTCCAGAATGGGATGACAAACCTTTAGCCTCGTTCGCCAGGAAAGCATCGACTTTGCTTGTAGTTCTGTTGTAAGCAACTACGTTGAATCCTTTGTCATTCATGTTCAAGATCAGGTTTTGGCCCTAAACGAGGGTCGAAAAATGTCGCGATGAATAATGAGATAAGATATACCATGACGGCCAAACCAATGAGACCGATGTCACCACTGACAAAGAGAGGACGTTAGCATAGGCAATGGACGACCAGAGGTAGACGTACGTTGGTTGAGACATTGTGGAGCGTAAGGAGCAATAACTGGGGGAAGAGATTCAAGGTGGGTTGATGAGATCGATGAGATTGCTAATAAATGTTTATTTACTGGGGCCGTTGAATCCGGATATCACATGTGACCGTGATAACCGACCACTGGTCACCAAGCAAGTTGGTAATCACTTGAAACCCCGCGTCTACATAGACCAGCAAGGACCTAAGAGACCGTGCGCTCATACCTCGGTATATATCATCAGGCTCGAAATAGTTACTTTTTCAGAAGGATGATTGTTTGTGAGCATCCTTTTCCTTATTGAGTATACTTGGCCTTACCGCGAGGTTTATTCGCCAATAAGAACCTTTTCTTTCTCTTCTCTGTACAGTCTTTGATCAGATGCAGAAGTCTGCCGTGGCGCACCGAGCCCCATCCAGGCCCGTCTCTGCGCTCATACAACCTCCGCCCATTCACGAAGGATGGGTCCTTAAGAAACGAAGGAAGAAGATGCAAGGCATGGTCAATCCAGCTCGTTCATTGCCTAGTCAAGTTGACGCTTCTCAGGATTTGCACGACGCTACTTTGTTCTATATGCATCCGGAATATTATCGTATTCTTTCCATCCCGGAGAGCCAGTTCGTGACCAAATCTCCCTCACTCACGCTGCAATATCTACCGCACCAGGTCGTAAAGATATTCACATAGACTCTAACAATGCCACGTTCCATATTAAATGTCTAAATACTGAGGATTTCGACGTTTGGATGGCTGCTTTGCGGTCAGTTCATGACCTCGTAGCGTCAGTGGCTGCATTCTTGACCATCGTCGTAGTAAGTTTATTGTCACAGATCAGCGTGCGGCAACCAGGCGATCGTCGGCCCAACGTTCGTTGCCCCGACTGGGGAAACTCAGTCGGACTGGCACTTTGATAGAAGACATGGGCTTGGTGTGTCATGATGTCCAAGTTCATGAGCTTTACCCTCACCTAAACACTGCATAGACTATTCATGAACTGGATGAAGCATTCCAGGCATTATCTCATGATGACTCCAAGAAAAAACCCGCAAGTCTTAAACACAAAGATCATGGCAAACATACCAAAGAAGTTTTTGGGATTTTTCGAAAATGTACAATATTCATTATGTCTACTACCATGATTGACGCATTCCTTCCATAGCCGGTAGCAACTCGTTTGCTCTAGACACACCAGAACTTTCACCAACTCATCGCATTGGGGCGGCCTTAGAGTCTCTCAAGTCTCAATATGCCTCTCTTTCGAAAACCGTGAATAGTATTTCCTCGCCTGAGGATATGTCTGCTTCGGTGAATGGGTCCATGCTCCCATCGTCTGTAAAGGAGGAATCAGATATGGAACTGTTTGAGACCCCTGTTTCTACCCCAAATTTAACCAAATTATACAGAACGTCGACTTTGACGAGCGGTAGTGAAGAAGCTTGGTACGATGCACCTGACATGGACGATGGTCCTCAAGAATTCCTGCTCGAGGATCAAGGTCTTGGCAACCGACTGGACTCGGATAACCGTAGTCTGGTTGAGCAGGACTCGACCTCCATCGCAGACACAGATTTTGGCGATGACTTGCCTGCTTCGCCATTAGAACAAAATTTGTTAGATAAATCGAACTCAATGGCCATAGTTCACAGGACCCAGCTACCCTCGCTTCCGCCCGCGGATGAGGGAAGCCTGTTCACGGTTCTGAAGAAGAATGTTGGGAAGGTCTGTTGCTTGGCATTGTATTCGCGCTCCGTTTTTCATGAATGATTAGGACCTTGCGAATGTTGCTCTCCCAGTTACTTTCAACGAGCCATTGACACTGCTGCAGCGGGTAGCCGAAGAGCTAGAATATTTTGAGCTCCTAAGCTTAGCCGCCAAAGCCAAAGATCCTGTTGAACGTATATCCTACGTTGCTGCATTCACTGTGTCTAGCTATGCCCATACAAGGTTCAGAAGTGGAAGAAAGGGATTGTGAGTATGTCTGACGGACGGCCACTTCGAATACCGATCAATGATGTTTGCCAGTAATCCCATGCTCGCAGAAACTTTTGAGGATTCTCGGATGAAATTCATTGCAGAAAAGGTTTCACATAATCCAGTAATTTTGGCTTATCATGCAGAAGGCGAAGGTTGGGAGCTGTATGCTACATCTGCAGGTAAAACCAAGTTCTGGGGTACGTGTGTTCTGGTTCATGTGTCAGAAGGGTTGACAAACTCCCGTTGAATCAGGTAAAAGTCTTGAGATAATTCCCCTTGGTACGACTCATGTGAAAATTGGTAATGATCATTACGAGTGGTGAGGGTTATATTCATTCTTTTTATCCAGCATAATTTTCAAACTCAGATTTAGGACGAAGCCTTCATCATTCATGAGGAACTTGATGATGGGTACAAAATACCTTGAACATTGCGGCAAGCTGACAATTAACAATGTGACTACGAAGGCACGTTGTGTTCTTGATTTTAAGGAGAGCGGTTATTGGGCCTCCGGTAACGTCGTCGTTGGGACCGTGTATTCTCCATGTGGAGAAACGCTAGTCTCATTGGAAGGCAAATGGGACGAATCTTTCTGTCGCAAATTCGATCCCTCGCACCTTCAAGTTTTGTGGAAGATTAATCCCTTTCCTAAGAACTCTTTGGATTATTATGGATTCACATCATTCGGAATAACCCTGAATGAAATCACAAGAGATTTAGACCGCAAACTACCACCCACGGATTCCAGGTATAGACCTGATGTGAGAGCGTTGGAGGAAGGTGATCTAGATAGGGCGGAGAGTGAGAAACTAAGAGTAGAGGACATACAGCGAGAGAGGCGGCGACAGGGAAAGGATAGGCGGCCAAGATGGTTCAAAGAGGTCGGTGACGAGTGGATCTACACAGGCAAGTATTGGGAAGAAAAGAAAAATGGTTGGAAAAACATCGAGCCACTGTGGTAAATATTCAGTCAAGCGTATGGTAATTCGTATGCGCTGGTGTCGTACCGCATAAATCTGTCTCCATGTTCCAATGATTCGCGAGTCGTTAGACTTGCTTTTCCCATCCCAGAACAGGAGTGGTTGTAGCGATTCTCAGGAACCACATTTCGAAAGGTTACCAGCTTGCAAATGTTATTTTGTAATAAATAGCAGAATCAATTTGCAATATATACTAATAGTCTAGTAGTATATTTTCAAATAGATTCTGATTGAGAACACCTGTACTGTGCGTCTGTCCGAATCGTCTCAACATCCAATCCGCTATCTGAAGCAAATTCACCTACATATGTAAGCAGTGATCAATTGAAGTCCAGATGTCATTACGTAGTCTCCACCATAAATTTCAAAGTAGGAACATCCTCTACAGAGATGATATTGCCTGTTGCGCAGTAACTTGGAGTTCTCGCGACAAGCCTATGAAAACCAGGGGAGTGGGGTGCTAGAAAGTCAAGCATGACAGCAAAAAAGGCTAGTTGAAGACAAGCAGGTTTAACTCGTTATTTGATAACACGGTACGAGCGGCCCAGATGGCCTTACGTTTTGCATTAGAGTGGCCAAGCCATGCAAAGCCGGCAACTTCCCAAAAAAGTTGCTCTAGACTGGTGACCGTGTGTTATGTGAGACGAGACGAAGACTTGTTCGTCTCATAAAGCGGACTTGGTCACGAGTCTAGTTGTCCCAAGTGTCCATCTGGAAGGGAAACCAGTGACGTGTGGAGGAGCTCGAGGATACCACCGATTCATCAAACTAGCTAAATTCCACTGGCAACCCGTCCAGGGTCTACTCTGGTAGTCAGTTGTGCTCCCCAGTGACAACTCTCTTAAATCAGCACTTTGATCAACCCCGTGCTTGTATGTGATACGCGCAGTGCATGAAGCGTTGACCAGTGTTCAAGCGATCCCCCTGCCATGCGGGTTTAACGTTTCCACCGATACGCACCATTCGTTTTCTCATTTTTGTCGTATTCGGCTCTTCTCCACCATATGCTCAAAGCTATGGTGAGTGTTTGCCCTCTACGCAATCCGTAGGGGAGGAGACTGAACCGGCAAGCTCTATATAAAGTCTCCTCCAAATGATTGAGCACTCTCAAAACCTCTGGAAGCAGTTCACGTTCATTGAAGATGTTCGCTTTTATCCGACTAGCGAGTCTCTTGAGCTTGTTAAGTTTTGTGCTGGCACGACCTACGGACTGCCCAGCAAACTCTACTTCTCCTTCCACTGGGACCTCCAAGTCTAGTTCGTACATTTATCTTCTGCACGATGATAGATTCATATCCTGACAAATTCCAAAGCGGGTAACCTATCCCCCGAATGGACAGCTGCGTATGCCAAGGTAAGTCTTCAGCTTGGTTTTTGAGGTTACCACTGAACGTTTCTGTGATTTATTAGGCAACCGCGGCCTTGGCTAAACTGTCTCTGCAAGACAAAGTCAACCTTGCTACCGGGGTTGGCTGGATGAAAGGTCTGCTTCCTCGTTGTCCTGTGTTGCATATGGATTTTGATGCTATATCTAGGACCTTGTGTGGGAAATACCCCTGCTATTTCGTCGATAAACTACCCTGGCCTTTGTCTTCAAGGTAAGGCTTCCTATGTTCACCTTGTAGAATTTTTGACCTATATGTTTCTAGACAGTCCACTTGGTGTACGGTTCGCTGACAAAGTCTCTGCTTTCCCACCGTGCGTATCGTTCTGATCTCCTCAAATTCTCCTTGCTGAATTTTTTTCGTATAGGGGTATAAATGCGGCCGCAACGTACGTCTAATTTAAGTTGATGAGGAATTATGTCATCCGAGTTCTTTGAAGGTTCAACCGTACTTTAATGCAGCAAAGGGGCGCGGCGATGGGGGCCGAGTTCAAGACAAAAGGTGTAAACGTGGCGTTGGGACCTGCAATGTGAGCATCATCGCGTCTATATCTTTTTAGTTGCACAGCTCAATACGCTTTCAGGAATATGATGAGAACAGCTGCTGGCGGTCGTGGCTGGGAAAGGTACGTATACTCAAATTTTTCTAACGTATAGCGTTTCTGATTCAATAATAGCTTTGGAGGAGACCCTTACCTCAGCGTACGAGGCAAATTTTATTATCCTCTGAAGTGCATCAACTCACAGTGCCTTGGCAGGGCGAAGCTGCTTTCGAGACTATCACTGGAATCCAGTCTGCCGGTGTTCAAGCTTGTGCTAAGCACTACATCAACAAGTAAGTGCAACAATAAGCGAGAATATTCGCTTGATGGTTGAGAGCTAACAAATTATAGTGAGCAGGAGCATTACAGAGCGGACAGTTCCTCGAACGTGCAAGACAGGTGAGCTGCCTCGCATTTTCTGTACTTGATAGTCTAATAGCTTTCACAGGGCGGTATGTTTTTCTAGCTCTTTTTGAGACCAATCAGAGGTAGTTAATATTAACTGTAAAGGAACACGAAATATATGCAATTCCGGTATGTCTCTTTCCAAATAACCTGTTCTCGATATTATTCTCAACCGTTTATCAAGTTTTTACGCAGTGTTCAAGCGAACGTGGCTTCCATGATGTGCAGTTACAGTTGAGTTACTGACCAGCTTTCGTTGCAAAATATTGACTGACGGTTCACCAGACCAGGGTATGTAATTATCTTTGAAACCCAGGGTATCCTGTTTTTCACTGATCAACAGTCAATGGAACTTACGCCTGCGAAAACGATGCAACCCTCAACGGCATTCTGAAGGGAGAGTTGGGCTTCCCTGGATGTAAGTTTGAACTGTCACGTTTGCTATTGTTAGCTAAAGCTGTATCATTCTTAGATGTGATGTCAGGCAAGCCATGACTTTCATCCGTTCAACTTGGATCTTTTCTCACGGTGATCGCAGATTGGTGGGCAACTCACTCGACGACTTCTGCGGCTAAGGGTTTGGACATGACAATGCCCGGAGACATTTCTTCTGGCGACAGCGGATCGTAAGTGATACTCCATTCTTCCGTGTTAATTATCTGTCAACTGACTTATTATGACCAGGTACTTCGGAAGTGCTCTGGTAAATGCAGTGAACTCCGGTTCTGTCCCTCGATCTCGAGTCGATGTGAGTGAACGATTTCGTGCCTACTTAATCTGGTTGACATTATTCAACAGGATATGGCGACACGTATCCTTGCCGCATGGTGAGAATTGTTAAGATCAACTATTACAAACGGCCTTGATGCTACTCGGACTTCTACAGGTATTTGACAGGGCAAGATTCAAACTACCCGAGCACCAATTTCAACAGCTGGAACTCGGGTGCCGGTGCACATGTCAACGCGCAAGCGGATCATGCCAAGTGGGTTATTTGATCGATCTTTCAAGGACCGTACTTACGCCAAAATAGCCTCATAAGAACCATAGGCGCTGCGTCCACCGTCTTGCTCAAGAACGACGGCGGTTTGTTACCTCTCCACGCTCCCCACACTATTGCTGTGATCGGCAGCCACGCAGGTTCTGCGTCAGGAGGGCCCAACCAGTTGAGTCTTACACTGGCCCCGCGGTAGAACCTGAATTGATATTTTTATTACCTTCAGGTTTGGTGACCGTGGTGGGAATGCAGGCGTTCTGGCTATGGGCTGGGGATCTGGAACAGCGCAGTTCCCATACCTCGTAGCTGTGTGTTTCCCCCTCATACTTCAGAGATGAAAGTTATTTATTTATTTTGCGTAGCCTTCTGACGCCATTACCGCGAGGGCTAAGCAAGACGGAACAAAAGTCAACACATACCTCAAAGACGACACAGGCGGTGCTAGCTCTGCTGCCTCCGGCGCAGATGTTGCTTTTGTCTTTATTACTTCTGACAGTGGAGAAGATTACATAACTGTTAATGGAATGGAAGGGGACCGTAGCAATCTGGATCCGTGGGATAACGGGGTATGTCAAGTACTGAACTCATGTATGCTGTACTGACACTGGTTCAGAATGCTCTTGTTGCAGCTGTGGCAAAGGCAAACAAGAATGTTGTCGTCGTCATCAATAGCGTTGGAGCCGTCAACGTTGAACCCTGGATCGGCAACCCTAATGGTACGTGCGGCTATGAAATGCCGAATTTCCTGCATGCTGAATTGTCACCGCAGTGAAAGCAGTTGTTTATGCTGGTTTACCTGGACAAGAGGCTGGTAATTCCCTTGTGGATGTCTTGTATGGCGCCTACAACCCCAGGTATGAGTGAAATTCTTGTCTTTATTCTAGATGGAACTTGACAATGTATTTCTTCAGCGGTCGACTCCCATTTACCTTCGGGAAGTCTGTCAATGACTACGCTGCTCAAGTCATTTATTCTGGCCAACCAACTGTGCCTATCAACTACAACGAAGGCCTCCTCATTGACTACAGGCACTTCGATAGCGTGAGTAACAAACTCAGATCTGTCTATTGTACTCAGGCTGATGTTTGGAACATAGGCCAATATTCAACCCAGATTCGAGTTCGGATTCGGATTGTCGTACACCACCTTCGATTATCAATCGTTGAGTGTCTCAGGTTCAGTAGGGAGCGGCACTCCCCCCTCAGGTCCCGGTTCGGCTCTGGACCCCTGGTTACATGAATCCGTTGTTCAAGTCACCTTCACGTTGACAAACAACGGCACACTTGCAGGGACAGAGGTAAGACCTTTGGATTTTATTTCTTGTATTAGATTCTCAACATGACTGGACCGTTAGGTTCCGCAGCTCTATATCACACTTCCAGATTCGGCTCAGGCTCCCCCGAAGATGCTGAAAGGCTTCGATGCTGTATACCTCGGAGCAGGAGAAGCGCAGACAGTTACCTTCAGCCTTTCTCGATTTGACCTTTCGATCTGGAACTCTGCCACGCAGAGGTATGAACCGCAGACAGGGACGATCGGTATTTCCGTGGGATCAAGTAGCAGGAATATCAGATTAACAGGCTCATTATGATATGATTAACGAAGTAGTTTTGGGCGAACATCGTTCTTGGAATGTCGCTATTTATTGGCATACATAGTATTTATTCATTACGATACGACACCATAATCAACATTCATTTGCAACAGAGATACGGGTTTACACTATAGCTAAGTTCAATACTTAGTATTATCTGTGGGGCAGGCGTGGAAAGATTTCTATAGTAGCCGCAACTTCCCTGTTACCTCGTTAACGAGGGCTACAGGTGCTGGACCAATTCCCAAGACGGTCCGCGTGGATTCACTAGAATGAAAAAGCATGCACATGACACAAATGCGTAACATATGGACGAACGACTTACGGATCTTGAGCACATCTTGCGCAGAGGTTCAGGCTTTTTGCAATTGCTTCCAGTTCAAGCAATTCTTCTTCAGAAGAGACTTTGAGGGCAATTTTTGCTTGACTTTGTGTTGTATAAATATCTGTTGATGAGTTTAAGAGATAGGTTCCGCACCCAATACGCTCCCAATGTTTTATGAGCTGTAATTATGTCAAGCCGCCGGAGAATCGAACAGGTGAAGAGTGACAGACTTTAGGGTTCCTTTTTACTAATGCTTTGTAACACGCGATCGTTGCATTGCTGGGTGACCCATGGGTTGTGGGCGAGGTGGTAATTAGAGTTTGAAGAACAGGCTCACCCACACCTGACAACGAAGAGTAAATTTATAACAAGTGACAAGGGAAAGATAAAGCGCACTGAGCGGCTATTTTTCCATGGTTCATTCCTAGGTCTGTTCGAACAACAAGAACCTATGAGAACAAAAATCTCAGCTAAGAGAGCGGTATAGATATTAGGCATATTCTACCAATTTGCAAGGCTCCGCGAACCCTGCAGTCACGGCGGAAAGATCGCCATCTGCTATTTCCTCTATGCTGTCCTTATCATTGTTCTCATGCAGGTTGGATATCGTTTTTGTGGTATCTTGCTTCGTTTGTGATCCCAGAGAGTATCCGATGCTTAATGACGCAACTGACGCGACAAGTAAAACAAAGCTTGTTATTACTGTTGTATAAGTGCAGCTCCAGCCCAGTTATAGCGACGAAGAAGGAAGGATCGTGTACGAACTTTGGCTACTAGTTGGCATGAACTCGGCGGTAGCTTGGTGAGTGTTTGAACGGAGCTTGCCGAAGATCACTCTATTTTTCATTCTCTGATCTCATACATACTTGGCTCTATATATCGACCGCCGGCTGGGTCACATAAACCCAGGCTACCGTACATCTATAGTAGCTACACAGATGACGAACGTCAAGCCCACCCATGACTCTCCCGATGAAGGACTTTCACCCCGCAAACCTTTCTCGACATTAGATCTGTCGGATCCAACAAACAAAGCTCTCGAGGACATGGGGTTCACCACTATGACACCGGTCCAAGAAAAGTCTATACCACCATTACTTGCAGGAAAAGATATTCTAGGGGCCGCTAGAACAGGGTCAGGCAAGACACTTGCGTTCTTGATTCCTGCAGTCGAATTGTTGCATAGGATGAAGTTTAAGCCAAGGAACGGTATGTGCCGCTGTTAGCCTTGACGACGAATCAATGTAGATGGCTTAATGTTAATGCTCACAGGAACTGGGATCATAATAATCTCGCCTACGCGTGAATTGGCATTACAGATATTCGGAGTGGTGAAAGAACTGATGGCACATCATTCACAGACCTTTGGGATCGTCATGGGTGGTGCTAATAGGAGAGCGGAAGTAGATAAACTGTTGAAGGGGGTTAATCTGTTGGTTGCTACCCCGGGAAGATTGTTGGATCACCTTGAGGTCAGGTTCTCTGACGTCAGCCTGCGCTGCTACTGAACAACTGCTATAGAATACAAAAGGGTTTGTGTTTCGGAACTTAAAAGCTTTGGTTATCGACGAAGCAGACCGGATATTGGAGATTGGATTTGAGGAGCAGATGAAAAAGATAATTGCTATTCTTCCAAACGGTACGACCACAGATCCTACGCCGATTTGGAATGTTCCTTATTTCAATCCAGAGGACAGGCAGTCGATGTTATTCTCCGCAACACAAACCAACAAAGTCGCCGATCTCGCTCGAATTTCATTACGACCAGGTCCTCTCCAGATAGATGTGGACCAGGCAGAAAGTACGAGCACGGTTTCGACACTGACGCAAGGATATGTTGTGTGCCCTTCAGATCGACGGTTCCTGCTACTCTTCACGTTTCTCAAAAAGAATATGAAAAAGAAGATCGTCGTGTTCTTCTCAAGTTGTAATTCTGTCAAATATCATGGCGAATTGCTGAACTACATCGACGTTCCTGTATTGGACCTCCATGTAAGTTACGAGTGTTTCACCCTCTTCCCGATAAACTCAAGATTTCCCATCCACAGGGAAAACAAAAACAACAAAAGCGCACAACGACCTTTTTTGAGTTCTGCAACGCACAATCGGGAACGCTTCTCTGTACGGACGTAGCAGCGCGCGGTTTGGATATCCCTCAAGTGGACTGGATCGTACAATATGATCCACCAGACGACCCACGAGACTACATCCATCGAGTAGGTCGAACAGCTAGGGCTGGTAAGGTTGGCAAAAGTTTGCTATTCCTTTTGGAAAGCGAATTGGGCTTTTTGAGGTATCTTAAGGAAGCGAAAGTTCCGTTGAATGAATATAGCTTTCCTGTGGACAAGGTTGCCAATGTCCAATCTCAGGTGTGTTGTTTGTCATCTCGCTCATATAGTGATTTTCTGCTACTAAACTGTTGGCTGGCTAGTTGGAAAAACTATTGCAAAAAAACTACTTCCTGCACCAATCGGCGCGAGATGGATACCGGTCGTATCTCCAGTCATACGCTTCGTATTCATTGAAGACGATATTCAATGTTAACGCGTTGGACCTAGCGAAAGTTGCTAAAGCCTTTGGATTTTCGGTTCCCCCCAGAGTAAGTGTAGGCATAGGTGGCGGTACCGGTGGTACGGGAAGGAGTGGGAAGAAGAGGAGGAAAGATGATGATGATGACGATGAAGTGAATATGGAGGAGGTTGAAGTGAACGAAGATGACTTGGACGGAGATGACGATGACAACACCGAGATTGTAGGAGTTGACAGGAAGAATCAAGCTAGAAGGATTAGTAAGAATAAGAGGGTTGCAGTTCTGGGGAAGAGAATGGTTGACAAGGAAGTGTACCGGAGGGGTTTGGAGAGGAAGAGGCAGAAAGTTTCAGGCGGCCAGTGGTCTAGGTAGTCTCTGATCTTCTTGCTATTTTTGTGTATGTGGGCCTCGTCGGTCATTGTTTTCAATGTGGCTACATGCGTGCACGAACATGATGTATAGAACGTCATAAAAGCACAACAAAGCAAAATGGCGGACTCTGCGACAAAATTACTTCCTGGCACCCTTCTGTTGCGATTTAATAACCTTCTTGACAATTTTTGCTTCCTCGACTAAAAATGCACGCAAAATCCTGCAAAATCCGTGTCAAAATGTAGCCATGTATTTAATTAATTAAAAGGAATACAAACCTTGTCTTTACGCAGTCACCGCATCGTGAACCACCATATGGCCTACGAACTGTCTTTTTCGTCTTGGAGATGACGGCGTATTTTCGTGGTCGGAGCGCAGGAATCTGAGTCATGGTCCGAGTATTATTAACCAGTTCCCATGTAGAAGGAATAAATTTCGCATACTCCAGGCAGTGCGATTCCACAATCACCGCATTTAGGTGCTGTAGCGAGTTTTCCGATATGGTGGTAAACGAGCTTGCCTCCGGGCGTTTTAACAATTCGGCGGCGGTTGGAAGTGGTGTTGTAAGGTTGGCGTTTGCGGAGAGTTACACGTTGGGCCATGAGGAAATACTAGGAAGCAAGGCTGAGTATGAATACAACACAAGGTTGGGTGAACCTGGACATTCGAAACGCACATTGAATGGATATCAGACACTATATGCTAAATAGTCAGAGAATGTTTAAATGCTGTGACGATTTGGCATACCTTCAATCTTGAAATCTGTGAAGTCGTTGATGTGCGCCGTTGACCAAGCTGGGAAAATCTAAGGAGCATCTGTACAGTTCTTCGGGAGCTAACCCACGTGGTTAGTCACGTGAGTTAGACCTGCCCTAAGTTACCAGATTTGGTGAGTGACCATCAGCCTTGGCGTTAAGGCGTGTCCAATTGCCAAGTTCCAGCAGCTCAAACTTGAACACGACCATTTACACGACACTTTCACTTGGAGATTTCTCACTGTATAGATTCACTCTTGTTTGCTATGGCGACAACCCAGGTGTGTATCATAATATCTACTTGGTATCCAAATGTTCGTTGCCTAACGGGTGATCGCGCTTGGCAGCATTATCTGTGGGCTAGTGGACATTTCATCTTGCTGGTTTCTGCTTTCCGTTGTTTTCTGGCGACAGCTACTTTGAGGGCTGTTTCTACGTGGTGGTATAAAGGTATGTTTTGCTAGCGTTCAGTGAACCGGTTAGAAACTTGATGTTCGATAGTTAGCTTCACGGGCGCTTTGATTAGCTATGTTATTGTTTGTCAGTGAGTGCTTTAGCTTTGCTCCTCAATGCTCAGTGTCTGACTGTGTGGGCATTGAAGTAAATCGCTAGGGGTAAGCGCCCAAATGCAGTCGTGGCCTCACCGTGTCGGCTCAACGTGTCAAACGTAGGTTCCGCAGCCGACCGCTGCTTGGTTCCGGAAAGCTTTAATTGATGAGGTAAGTTGATTATGTCCTGGTTTTGCGTCGGCTTAGTTTGTCAGAATATTCAATACTTTTTGCTCGCGCTGTTCTGGTGGTCTTCGAAACCTGTAACCAGTATGTTTTCTTTCTTTAACCAAGGACATTGTCATTGATCATTGATTGTAAATGCTGATCAGTCGCGCTGTTGCCCTATGCGATCTTCTCCCTCTTCCATGCCCTGACGTTTGCTAGGACCACCTTGATTCCTCAAATCCTTCCACCAGGTCCTCCCGCTGCAGCTGGTGGCTCTCCCCAACCTCACCCTGTGGCTAAAAAACTTCAAGCTTGGGTAAAATGTGACATCGTTTGATTTTTTATTGTTGATGTGGCTCATCGAGGAATTTGTCATCTAGCCAATTACGACACCGCAATGAAGGCTGTCGCGTATACCGAGCTTTTAATTATGCTCCGAATGGCTTTAGGCGCCATCACCTTTCAAAACTCGTTCATGTCACCGATATTCTACGCGCATTTCTTACGCCAGCGATACTATCAATCTACATTCACGAGAGATGCGGTTGCCGTTGTCGATGGACGCATTGAACAGTTTGTGAGAAAGGAGGGAGTGCCTCCGGTGGCTGTGCAGATCTGGGAGAAGTTTAAGATGTTGGTTGGACGATGGGTTGGAAGTACATTGACTCCCCAACAGCCTACTGCAGCTGGTGCTAGAAGAGGCTGAACGACGAAGTTCCCCTCTGTCACTAACCGTTTGTCTTGAGATAGACCTTATGTATTGACGGGCGGAACAACGCAGAAATTATACGTTTTTCCAGACGTCATTTGTGACGTTTTGACCTTTTCCGGAAGCAAATGTGGGGGATTGCGAGAGCAGCTACTATCCGTCTCCTTCAAAATCCAGTATCAGTCTTCCATTCAGTGCTCGCTGTATTCCAGGCAATCCTCGCACTCTCGCAGGAACCTATACTGAGACAGTGAGACTCGCACACGAATTTGTACAGCGGGGTATCGAAATCTTCTAGCTTCCTAACTTGGCTACTTCCCTATGCAGTTCTGAGATGGGCGATGTCAGATCCATTTAGCAAATCTTATCGTGATCGCTCTGGTAGAAGTAGGGGTACTACTGGTACACCGGAACGAAAATTCGAAAAGGGAGAGTAGATACTACAAGTAAGGCGGGTGGGTAGCGGAGCTAGTTGGCTGGCTCATAACAGCTGATGATGTTGCTTTGGAAGATCTGCCACCCAGAACAAATAAGCAACAACGTAAGAATTGCTTGATCGGGAAGACGCTCTGTTTAACCGGCTTAAGCCGTTTGGCACTTATTTGAGCTTCATGTCACGTATACCGGTGCCCTCTCACCATTCGTCTCCTTCAGTAAACCGGAATCTCTCTGCTTCTCCGTTACCTGGTGCTCCTGTTTCTTTTCCAAGCGAACAACAACACTTTCCTACTTCTCCGCAACGCCCGCATACTACAATGTCCTCTCTTTCAACACCTTTGTCGGAAACTAGGAAAAAGCAAGGAAAGAGAGATGAGGTCAGTTCTTCTACGCGTATCTGTTTTATCATCATTTTTTGTTTGGATATGGTGGTTTGATATGCACGCGCTTAATGTATTCATTCATCATTTCGAATCCGTTTGAAACAATCATTGTGTTAGCGTTCACTAACCCAACTTTCACGTTAAATCCAGGCAATACGAAAGAAAATAGAGTCTGAGCTTGCTCGGAAACGCACAATATCTACAACCGGACTGGGTCAAAGGAGCAAACGTTCCACAAAGGCTACGGCGCAGAAAGGCACAGTCGCTGCTCTGAGACCAACTCCCGCTTTGACCGTTCCGGAAAACATCACCGTTGCGGAGGCTAGTCAATTGTGTGCTGCCAAAAGAACGGATTGTGTGTTAGTGGTAGACGACGACGAGGGTTTGAGTGGAATTTTTACGGCCAAGGATTTGGCCTATCGCGTAAGTTGGTTTGGCTTAGGCTGATTGAGCGTCTAAAGGTTATTAATGCAGAATCTATAGGTCACAGCGGAGGGATTGGACCCTCACGCTACTCATGTTAATCAGATCATGACGAGGAACCCGATGGTAACTCGAGACACCACTAGTGCTACGGAAGCGCTGCAACTTATGGTGCAGAGACATTTCAGGCATTTGGTGCGTAGAATCGGTTCACACAATGCACTGGTTTGGAACAGCTTATCCTGGCTATGCTAGCCTGTATGCAACGAGGACGGAAATGTTGTCGGGCTCCTCGATATCACCAAAGTCTTCCACGAAGCTGTTGACAAGGTCGAGCGCAGTTCAAATGCTTCCGAGAAACTTTATAATGCACTCGCCGGTGTTCAAACAGAGCTAGGTGGAATGTCAACCAATCCTCAGACTACTGCGATGTTGGCCTATGTCGAAGCTCTGCGAGAAAAAACTGCTCTTCCTGACCTGACGACCGTCATGGACTCTCGAACTCAACCTGCTACTGTCGGTCCGAAAGCTACCGTACGAGAGGTTGCCAAATTGATGAAGGAGAAACGGGTTACAGCTGTTTGTGTGATGGAAAATGCAACCCTTGGACCCGCTGGAAATGTTCCCGCCGTCCCGAGGATTGCTGGTATCTTTACCAGTAAGGACATTGTGTTACGTGTCATCGCTGCCGGTTTGGATGCTGGCCGGTGTAGTGTCGTGAGAGTGATGACTCCACATCCAGACACTGCTCCTCCCACCACGACTGTACACGACGCTCTAAAGAAGATGCATAGTGAGTGTAATGGAAGGAGGCATTGCGAATTGTTCTCACTTGTTTCTTTATAGATGGTCATTATCTCAACTTACCTGTCGTAGAAGACGACGGACGACTAGTTGCCATCGTGGATGTACTCAAGCTGACTTACGCTACCTTGGAACAGGTATGTCGGTTATCATTTGCGTATTATTGTCGCTGACGATGCAGCACAGATGAACACAATGACAGCTGAGGCAACGGGCGAGTCTGCTGACGAGTCAGGTGGGCCAATGTGGGGTCGCTTCTTTGAGTCAATTGGTGGTGGCGGCGACACGGACTCTGCGATATCTGGTTCCCATCAACCAACGGACCTCCTCAGCAACAGACACAACTCCTTACGTAGTATCAGCGTGTCGCATATCCCCGCGTCCCCGCATTCCGACCTCCATCCCAATGACTCTGCATCTGTTGTTATGGACGATGACAATTCAGTGTTGGAGGGATATCCCAAACCACGAAACGGTCATGAGGCATCGGTCTCCGGTTTGCCCCCCATCGTCGCAGTGGATGACGGGACGTACGTTTTCAAATTCCGCACGCCCAGCGGAAGGACGCACAGATTTCAAGCTCGCCATGATAACTACGAGCACATACGCGAGATCATCTCTAACAAGCTGGCTACTGACCCATACTTCACTCAGTTTGAGAGTACTGACGAATTGGAGTCTCAACCTGACCCTTCAGATTATCAGCTGGCTTACACTGATGCCGATGAAGATGTGGTTTTGATTACATCCGACGGGGACGTTTCGGACGCGGTGAAAATGGCAAGATCGAAGGGGTTGGACCGAGTTGTGCTGTTCATTCAGGGTGGAAGAGGGTGGGAAGATACTAAGTCAGAGAAGGCTGACACCAAGGTCCTTGAGGCTGCCGCCGCCGCTGCTTCTCTTCAAAATATGCACGAAGTGGAGGAAAAGGAAGAACCTGTTCGACCTCCTCCTGTGGGGCCACCACCATCTGATGATTTGTTCGGTATTCCTAGGGATTTGCTATTGCCTGCTAGCATTGGTGTTTTGGCTGCCTCCATCGTTATTGTTTTCACGATATCTAAACTAACAAGTAACAATAGTTACTAAAAAATGGACGAACTCCCTGCCTTGCTTCGTTTGTTGTGTCTATTTTTCATCCTGCTCTATGCACTTTACCCATATACCAACTTGTTCCTTTTACGAGCCGGTGATGATTGGATACAACGCGTACGCGCACGAGTAGATAGATAGATTGTGATAGATTATTCTCGTCGAAATGTTCCTGAAAATGAGTGTTGAAATTGAAAGCCAGCGAATATGGAAAGGAGCTTCCACCGATTAAGGCACAGGCGTCGAAGCCTGTGGCAAAGTTCTCTGAGTGCATTCACTTGGAACTGGAGTTATCTGCCTACCCCAAGTCTGCGTTCACGATGTCCAACCATGAAAGAGATTCACTGTTGTCGAAACTGGTGAGTAAGGGACTGGAAGCTGCCTGTGTACTCGCTGTGACGGGCTTGGGATGAACCGTGTTGCACGAATAGTCGTCTATGCTGTTCTCTGCTATGCTTGACGACATTACCTTGGACATGTCGCTACAAGCCCACTACGAAGTGCAGAAGATGAACACGGTCTGTGATGTCTGTCATACGCGGTGAGTGTTCACAACTCGGTCTTTGCTTGGCGCGGTGGTTCAATATCTGGCTTTTTTTGGGTGGTGGTGGTGGTGGATTTAGCTGTGGATCAGGTAAGAGGAATAGTGTATATGGTTGGGGAAGGTTTGAAGTGTTGTTTGTGTTTAGCGCACGCGTCTAGTTCTGCAACAACTGCGTCTACAAGCACCGGTGCGGTAGCCCCTGGAGGAAGCTCGCTGCCATCGCAACCCGGCACGCCAGAATCCAAACCCTTGAACCTCGTGTCTGGGACAGCGACGGGCGCGAACACACCTACCAACGGGAAGAGCGACGGAACTATATACTTCGAGTGTCTGAACTGTAAACGCCAGGTCGGTCGCGATCGCACATAGGCTTTGCACGTGCACACCTGTTTACCTGATTGATTGTTTCTGTTTTGGGG
>QGOD01002795.1:886-27339 GCA_003313065.1 Sarcodon sp. MG97 | reverse complement strand
CTAGATCTATTATAATTCCTTATAATAAATGATTTGAACCCTGTAATTCTTAGAAAAAATGATCATATATTGCAATAATTATATGTGTAGATAAAACTAGATAAAGCTTGGACTATCATTTGCAAGCCTGTTGGAGAAATGATATTTCAGTACAATACTTCTAGGTCTCTTGTAGTCTCTTATAATATATTATCTGTGTTTGATAATTCTTAGAAAAAATGATTAATTATTATAGTTATTATGTATAATTATATATGTAGATAATCCTAGATATACAGTTATAAGTCACTAGCTATCTGCTTACTAATTATCAACTCTAACTAGTTATATCAGCACCCCCTCGGTTTCCTGATGGCCTTTAGCTAAAAGTACCATATGCTAAATTGCTAAATGAGTCGCTAAGGATGAAATGAGTAAAAACGAATGTGTTACACTAGTATCTAAGTGTTCATGTAAAATAAGAAGGAAATAAGCATCAGTCCAAAGTGTTAACTGTTAGTTTCGAAGATCGAAAAGAACTTTGCACAAGTGTGAGAAAATATCGCAACAGATATTCGCACTAATTGCAATCATCACAAAATATCACAATGATTGCAATGGCTTAGCATTCAATTTTCAACAAAAAATACAGCTGACTAGGCTACCACCACTGTGAACTAGAGTTAAATATGAGGTAATACAAACCCCAGATTAACTACCTTATACCAGGATAGTATATTAGATGTGATTATGATCATTTAGTAGGCGTCCGAGTGCGAGTCATATATAGTAGGCGCAACTGTCCGTTGTTCATCAGATTCTACAATTGTCTTTGAACCTGTCGTTTGCAGTGAATCGATCCTGGCAATTAATGTTGCATAAACAGCGTCCGCAGAGACTTCGGGTTGACAATCCATTAACACCACATCCTGCGAAGACCAGTTGTCATTGCCCAAGACGGGAACATGAGCCTGTAAATGATCAGACCGATATGGAATGTAAAAAGCGAGGGAAATGTTCACCGTACACACCGGCGGGTGGGTCATAGGTGTGGATGTCTTGCCGTAATGAACAAAATCGCTGGTCTCCGCAGGTGCGACGACGCTGCTCGATATAGATTGCTTCAGAGAATCCGAGTGATCGAAGGAGGGACATTGGTCCTGTTGAGAGTTTGTGGGAGCAAGGCAGAGATCATGACGAAACACATACAGATTCGGAGGAGATAGATCTCCGGTGAGGAAAAGTTTGAGGGGCAGAAGTTGAAAAGACGCTCTGTACACCACTAGTGTTGATGTAACCGCTTGTGTCAGAATCATTAATGGATGAACCCGGAGAGTTATACGTCAGTGGTGACTATGACGACAATCAATCAACTAGACTTTTTCCTCCCGGTATGACGGCTGGATTTGTACATACTGGTGCGTTATTGACTGTCTGCCCACCCATTAGTTGATTATACGGTATCGTGGGACTCCTACAAACATCGTGGTTGGGATCTTTCTGAGCAACGAGGTAGCCTATATTGTAGGCTTTGATAACATCGAGGGATTCTGGAAACCCATTATATATGACACTAGGTGAGGGTGAAGGAATTTCCATGTATGGATCAGGACTTGTTTGCTGCTGCTGGCACTTGACGCTGTTTGGCTATGTGAGACGTTATCTACCTCAAAGTCCTGGTAGAGAAAAATTGAATAACATACTGCGTATGGCTTTGCAATCCGAGTGCCACGTTGGAAATTCATTTGCGTTATATTTACTGACATTTGATCATAATCCTGCTGCTGAATTTGCGGCGAATATTCATCAGTTAACTGCTGAGTTCCATCGGCGACAATGGTGGTGTTTACTTGCAACCTCACGGGGGAACTAATGGAATCTATTCCTGAATACAAGTGGTTACGATTGACTTGTCGACGATTTAAAAGGGTGGGATCAAAACCCCCCATATAATTATCTTGTTGGAAGCCTTGCTCTTTGCCTCCAGCAGAAATAACTGGGGTCGGAGGAATCAGCATCAGCGTAGGGACACAAGGTGGTTGCACTGGTTCTTCGTCACAGTACGAACGAGCTCGCGGGTCTCTCGTTGTGGATGAGGCCTGTTCTCCTTGGGGTGATTGTGGAAATGCAAAATGATGGGACGTTTCGTCGGCTCGGCTATTATGGGCGTTATAATATAATTCAGGTGGTTGACTCACATAAGAAGACGTGACATGCGTAGGTTCTGTGTGTGCATAACTATGTGGATCGGCCTTTTGCGTCCTTTCTTCAAAGCTCGTTTCGTCCGGTGTGGTAACAGAGGTCGTGGCTGGAGAGTGATATTCACCATACGTTGAGTCAGGCGACCACCCAGTGATTTCAGGCATCTGAAAATCGTTCACAGAGTATTTACTTGTAGTAGTCGTTGAATGGACTCTTTCATTAGGTGTTTCCCTTGAATAAATGCGTCTACACTAAGTAGAGGAAAACAGAAAAAGGTTACTTACTGGGGTTCTGCAGGTGAGAAGCTCTTGTGAAATACTTGAAGGGAGCGGCAATCATGCTCTGATTCGCCCACATCTTTCAAACGACTGGTGAATGTAGGGAGTGTGGAGTATGGATGCCGTTCAACAGCATCACGGCTCTGAGCAAGTAGTCGGGCGACAGCAGGAGATAGCTTCTGATCATCCAGATCTGAGAGCATCCTTTGGAATATCATTAGTCAGAATCTGGAATACAGCGGACAGACTTACTTATCAGTGTACCCATGCAGACTTTTCAAATGATTTATGAAGTGATAGTCCCGTCTGTAAGGGAGTCGTCTACAAAATGGGCACTGAAGCGGTAGTTTTGTGGCGTGCTTTACATCCGACATGACTAGTAAGAGCGAGTAAATTGGGGGGGATAGTGGGGGGTGGGGCGAGGTATGGAACACAGAGTAAGCATGAAACCACAGCGAATCATGAACATGTTCGTTTATAAAGGCGTAGGCCCAAGCAACCTTGAAGGCTCTTGAGATCAGAATTTGGCACAATGAAATTGTTGATGGTGCGCCCACACGTTCAAATAAATGCAAAGTGTATGGTCGCCTATCTTAATCACGTCTGATGTGATTACAGGGCGGTACGTACTCGTGTCTAATGCAGTAAATGAGTCAAATCGCCTCGAGACCTAAGAGACCCTGGCATGCTCCTTCTACATCTGAGACCTTCAAGGAAACGGGATCAGTTTTGGTATGTGTGCCGCGAAAGAAACAGCCGGATGCACCTCTTTGGGAGCGTTCACGCTGAGAACAGTTGGGTGTTCGGACCCGACAAGAACTACGTCCTGTAACACAAGAAGCGTATCAAAAATTTACAGGCTCAGCTATCTCGCAAACAACAAACCTCTATGCGAATCCCGATATTATGAAACGCAGTCGGGAAGGCTAGTGATGGAGGCACATAGACACCTGGATGGAATGTTAAGATAGAGCATGGAGACGAGGACTACTCTGATATTCACCTGGCTCAACTGTAATCACCATCCCGTTTCGCAGTCTACGTACCAAATCAGAATCACAAATGTTTTAAAAAGGAAATGAAGCATACCGCTCGTTTCGATCAAGATGATTTGTTTCGTGTAGGTCTGAATTAAACTAGCCCTTGAGTGAGGAGAGCGGCGTCAATACGTCAACACTCACCGATCCCAATCAAATGTCCCACATAATGAGGATACAGCTCCCTCTCCACAACACTACATGTCAATGCCGACCCAAATCCAATTTGTCTTAGCTCCTGCGTCAGTAGGTCGACGGACCTTCGGTGAAGATCCATCAGGCTGTTGCCAGATCGTTCGGTGCATGACTCGATGAGCGACTTTTGAACGTTCAAGACGGCCGTGTAGAGATCGCGCTGTGCAGGGGAGTATGTTCCGGATGAAGGATAAGTACGAGCTACAAGCGAAAATGTCGTCTTATTAAGTACAAGATAAGGATAAATTTACTTACTGATGTCTGCTGCGTATCCACTTCAGTTGTTTGTGATCAGTACGATGGGTATTACCGAGGTTGGTGTAACTGACTTGTATTCACAGCCTGCATCCATGAGGACTGTTTCTCCTTCTCGGACGAGTTGATCATTTGCAGTATAGTGTATCATTAGTGAATTGGCGCTACACACACGAGATTTACTAGGGCAACATCAGTGAGAAAAAATGACTTACCCAGAACCGACGACAGGAACATAGGCAAGCCGTTGAGACCCCGACAAGGAACAAAGGTAATCAAAATGTGCGGCTAAAGCATGTTCAGAGATTCCCGGTCGAGTGAACCGCATCGTCTAGATTCAATGGGATTAGCGTCCTACATAAGCTAGGTCAATAGTTATGACCTTCGCCAGCGCATTTCCGCTGATGTCTGCAGCAGACCTCATGAGCTTTTGCTCCGCAACACTCTTGATTATCCTCAACTTTGCCACTTCTGGTGTCAAGTTTCTTCTCTTCGAACTGTTCAGAGCCTCGACAACACTGTCATACTCTGCCTTTGGAGGCACAGACGGTGACAGATACTTAAGAACGCTTTTGGAAGACAGCCATCGAGATGGAGGGTTCATAGTGTCTGCATAGATGTGCGAAAATGACGGCAGAAGTGACTTGAGAGTATTTGGAAGAGAACTAAAAGGTAAGCAGTCATCAGCCGCAAAGTGATGCCTTCCATTTTTAAATGATGTCCTGGTATGCTTTGTTTGAATTTGAATATCACAAGAAGTAACCGAACGCTCACTTTGCGCCATCCCATTTTTCTTTAGTGGGGTCAGAACCTGAAGAGAACAAGGTCATACGGTATCCTCGTGATGAACCATTCTTCTCTAGAGGCATGGAAATACATATGTATGGAAGAAAAGATGACTTTAGGTCGTGCAGTACACACCAAGAATAACAGCCGCATCTGGTTCTTCGAATCCTGTCAGATACCAGAAATCTGAGGCTTGACGAAACTTGTAACTTGATAACGCAAAATGCGTCTGAGTAGAGATCGACGATACGCTGCACGAACAACTTACAAGATATCTTGGACAAAGAACGTAAGAGAAGTGACTATAACGAACAGAAGCTACGCACGACCACTCATATACTTCATCTTCCCTGCCATGAGCACAACGATGCTGTTATCAGGCAGGCTATCCATCAACTTCCGTCTCCTGGATTCATACTCGTCCCTCGTGATTCCGGGAGTTAGCTCATTGGCTTGTACTGAAAAATGTAGATATTTGAATGAAAAGAAAGTTAAAAAAAGATGAGAACCACTGACTCAGATGAGGATGAGATTGGAACACAGGTTGTCCAAACCTAGCTGGTTTAGTAGGAATCGAGACAGCCTCAGAAGCATAGTGACGGCGTGAGCGGAGCGTCGAGGCAACGGAAGGTAAGCGGCGGTAACTGCGAGCAGTTGTAGGCCGCAATGAGATCATCGAATAGCCTTCAGACACTACCTGTTATATTGTAGGCGTACTTGGATGAATTGAGAGGAGACTAACAACAATTTGAAGCTCGTTATGTCATCTGATGCCTTCTGGCGAAATTACCGCATTTGGTCCAACGAGCCAGTTCATGCATTTGCAACAGTGGTTGTTTTATGGGCAAAGAGATGTTACAAGTGCATATATAATTCTGTAGAGACTTGGGAGCCCTAGACAAGAGACGTAAGATGGACTTCCATCCTCAGTACAGTCACAGAAGAATTCCCCTTTCCCAACGCATAATATCATGCCCCAAGACACTAATAATCCGTCTATTTCTCTGGCAAGGTTAATCCATATGCTTGAAAAACCTGGTTCAAGTCGGAACAACTCGGCTCCAAGGAAGAAATAGTTCGTCGTTGTTGACGCGATAACAAAGAGAGCCTGTCCTGTATTTAAACACAAGGATATCCGAGTGAGCACGTGCCGCTTCTCTCAACTTGTCCACCTTTACAATGGCCCAACAACAAGCGGCAATCCCCCCTCAACCAAAAGCAAGGCAGCTCCGAGCCTGTCTCCTATGTTCCATCATCCAAACCCCAGGCGACTTCCGCAAACAAGGCTGCCCAAACTGTGAAGAACTCATGCAGGTAAACCCTCTCGTCTCCAAGTCACCATTATACCTATAACATGCACGTTACGTCACAGATGAAAGGATCACCAGACCGCATACAAGTCTGCACGACGACCTACTTTGATGGAATCGTCGCTCTTATCGATCCAGAGAGTAGTTGGGTGGGGAGGTGGCAAAGGACTTGTAAGCTGTCTATATATCTGTGCATGTCCGGGACCGACCCAACTCAATTGTTTCCCGTGTGCAATATAGCAAAGTATGTGCGTGGGATGTACGCCGTTCGTGTCAAGGGCAGAATTCCGGAGGACGTAGAGGCTGACATGGACAGTCGAGGAATCAAGTATCGTCCCAGAGATCAAAGCGAAGTTGATTGATTGCACGCACACTAGTTCTTTTCTGCCCCTCCGATTGGTTTTGACTAGCAGCAGCTTGCGTCCCACCACTTGTCGTGACTTTGTATCGCAGAAGTACTTCGATCTATGCAGAGGCATCTCGTTGCAGAAGAACTTTGTACCTTTGCTTTTGCGGTGTGAAACTCCGGGATGTTGACGATCTATCCATTCTAATACATACAACTGCAAAAAAAATAATGGTCGGACAATAGTTCGCAGCCTCTCGTCTGATAGTGGAAAGAAAATACTTGGGACATACGAGCACCCAAAATTTCATGTGTATTTTACATGAGTCCATTTATTATGGAAAAAGTACAATGCAAAACTGTTCAAGGTGTGGATGCGGGCGTAAAACCTAGAAACGTTGTCGTAGCTGTAAGGCTCGCAAGGAATGTATTTCACCGGCTAGTCTCTCAGACGAGTACGTATACGTCGACTGCGTAGCGATAAATACCAGGATCGTCAAGGAGAATATCCGCAGCTTACGCATAGTCTTCGCTTCCTGCCACTCCGAAGGCGGTGACGAGACCTATCTTATTGTTGCCCAAAATTCACGGAAGAATGTGTAAGCCTAATAAATAATGGATCTGCCAACGAGTCTTATATGACCTTGAAGAAAGCAGTAGATATGAACGCACTGCTGCTGACTGCGGTTGGAGAACTGGGTGTCCTGCTGCGTTGAAAAGCATAAGTCCATCCCCTCTCTTGATGAATTCCGGCAAAGTTCGCCTCAATGTCGTACCAAGGCATCCCTGAACGCCCCGAAAGTGGTGTTTTAGTTACACCAGACCTCGGGATCAAATTACTAAAATAGTAGAGCGTGAATGTTAATACCTGAATAATGACTGGAGATTATGTGAGTATGTAATAGTACATTCTAGACGTTGACCGAACTCACTCTCGGTTCCGCGGTGCAAAATAAGCGTATCCACATTTTTCGGGTGAAAAAATATTGAAATATCCTTCGTCGCAGCGCTAGCAGCCAGTTCATTTAAAAAGATCATCGGCTTGTTCAAGACAAAAAAAAAAAGGCATGAATCATCAAGCATAGACGAATACAAAGAATGGATCACTCACTCGGGACCTAAAAGTCAAGAAATATACCCAAAATCACGCATGCAGACAAATCATAATCACTCACTAGGATCATTGGTTGTATCCAAGATGATCTTTAAGCATCAAACAGTAACAAATCACAGTCAGAGCACAAACCTCCAAAAAAGTACCGGGGCTTGTTAGGCGCATGGATGGCATTTCTAACGGCAGGATCTAGCACGGGATAGTAAGCACAAACCATGCGAACCGTTAGGGGATATGCCCGCGTCTTCAAAGTTTGCGGGTTCACGGCAGAGGGAATAATACTGTATATCTGTGCAGTGCAACTAAGGATAAGAACGTCGACGTCTGAGAGATAAAGTCACCTACAACGATGGCATGTACCACCTCCCATAGGTAAGTATGGTTTACCGCATACTAACAAGAAGCTCGAAAAACTTGACAACGCGACCGAGGGTGATAGGTTGATGTGACTCGTCCCACTGACCGGTTCTTCATCTATGGCACGTTTTCGACTGATTCCCAGATCCCAAGCTATATACCAATATAATACAAATATATTGCTCTAGAATGCTTGCATACAAGCAGCACATTGATATTCGTAATGCCCGATTATGCAAGTTCTCACGTTCCCTGCGCCTTCCTTTTCTGGATATAAGGCTCGTGGCAAACTTGAACTCCGTGGAATTCGCTACCACGCGGAGGCTAGGATATCGAAGTATAACTTCTTGTCGTTATTTCGTGTTGACTTTAAAAGTTCTTACTTGGTCGTAGGCAACCTTCGCGGAGTTATTGTGATTAGCGTACAAAACGATGCTCGCATCATTGTAAGAATAGTGCTTACGGCGAACTTGTCCATATATACTGTTCGGTAGTTGACAGTTAAAATTTCAACTATTCCACCTTTTTGTTTATTGTTAGAGCGTCCGGCCAACAGTCTTGCAATCACGCAGATTATCAATCAATAATATCTGTCCATATATATAACCCAAATCCGTGAGTCTATCCATTATAATAAAAAACTGTTCAAGGTGTGGGTGCGGGAGTAGAACTCTGCGGCGTCGTCGTAGCAGTAAGATTCGCAAGGAACGTGCTCCATTGGTAAATTGTCCCCGACGAATACGTGTACGTCGACTGCGTGACATATTTTCCTAAATAAATGTCAGGACCTTCTGGTAAAATGTCCGCAGCTAGTGCATTGTCTTCGCCCCCTACTACTCCGGATGTGGTGACAAGACCTGTCTTATTGTTACCTAACACAAATTCGCGGACGAAAGTATAAGCCTAATAAAAGATACATATTCATCAGAGTGTCTAGGATGACCCCACAGATAAAGTATAAACGCACTGCGACCGGTTGTTGTTGAGGAACAAGATGTCCTGCTGCTTTGAAAAGAGTATACGTCCATCCTCTTTCTTGGTGTACAATTCCTGCAAAGTTCCCTTCCATGTCGTACCATGGGGTAGAAGGCTTTCGCGTGAATCCTTGAATGCCCCCGAAAGTCGTGTTCTAGTTATTCCCGACCTCAAGATCAAATCACAAAGATAGTATAGCGTGAAGGCTCGTACTTGAATAGTAACTGGAAATTTTGTGAGTGCGATAGTACATTAGAGACGAAAACGAACTCACTCTCTGATCCTCGGTGTGCAACAAGCGAATCCATATTTCCTGAGTAAATAATGATCGAGACATTTTTCGCAGTAGCATTGGCAGCTAGTTCATCCAAAAAGATCATCGGCCTGTTGAAAAAACCCAATCGCCAAGGGTGAACGGAATATAAAGAACATATAGCTTACTCAGGACCTAAAAGCTGACATGAATTCAAAATAATGTGCAGACGTGCCATATACACTCACTGGGATCGTTAGGAGTGTCTATGATGATTCGTGAGTGTCCCATAAACATCTAACAGGAACAAAATAGAATCATAGGTCACAAACCTCCAAAATAGTATACTATACTAGATTGCCAAGTCTTGTTAGGCGCATGGATGGCACTTCTGACAATAGGATCTAGCACAAACAGTAAAGATGACATAGTAGATCTATCGCATATAGTCCATGCATACCGTTGAGGAATATGCTTGCATCTTCAAAAGTCTGTGGATTCAGGGCGGAAGGGATATTGTACACCTGCACAGTACAACTCAAGTCAATGACGTCGACATCATAGAGATAAAGTTACTCACATCGATGTTTTGTATCGCATCCCACGGGTAAGTATAGTTTACCGCATAGTCAAGAAGCTCGTAAAAGATATTGCACCCATAATATGGGTCGATGGTTCCGTTCGTACGCTGACTTAGATCTCGTTTCCAAGCGTTCTGGGCGTTTGTTCGGTCCATACCGCGTTTGATCAAACCCTTTTGTTGCGAGTCTGCATGCTTCCTTTGGACCTTTTCGAGGAACGGCTCCACATAGTTTGCCCAAGACAAAGACCTCATGCTCGCCTGACCGTTCTGTTGAAGAAGTTGAACGGTAGGTAACTTTCCACCTTGCGGGTACGTGAGGTTGATGTCAAACTGACACAAATGGCTCCTATTTTGCGGTCGACAGTGTGACAAAATTTTCACAACAAACCAAAAGGTGCACCCACTGCTCTTGGAAATACTTGAAGACCTCGATATCATAGGCTATGACCTGAGGTAAAGTCTCTATAACGTACACCTAGAGAGAATATGTATTTGATGAATAAAGATAAAGAACGAAACAACGGATGCGCTGGTTTACTTACGGTTGGGACGTCCGCTGCCAGAACAAGGTTTCCAATAGTGCCGTCACCGATGGCGATCTTAATCAGCTTCACTGGAGGATGCATCATTCCAAAGTAATGCTTGGTAATGTACGGCTGCAGGGTGAGCGTCAATTCAATGTGAACAACACAAAATTCAATAGATTGTAAATACAATATATCTACCCGCATAACTCTCGCCCATCAAATGAAGAGGGCGGTTCGCCAGACCGGGGAAAACCTTGACCAGATTACTGAGGAACGCAAGCTACATAGCAAGAGAAGGTGCATCATGAAAACAGGTAGACGACAAAAGTCTCGAGGTCACTCACGAAATCAATAGCCATCTGGTCCTCATCCGCAGCTTTAAAGGCACCCACGCCAATTACTACCAGACCACACAACATAATTGACCGTTGACATACCCCAACCAGAGTACCCTGCGGAATTAGACGACGAATTTGGTAACAGCGTTCCATAGCCTACGCCACTAATATGATAATAGAGGAATCAGATCAGCGCCCGTTCACACAGGTTATACCCGTGACGCACACCGGCTGATCGATCCAAATAGTATCAGCCAATTTGTCCCAACTATAGTTATTCCCGGACGCCGAATAATCAGCATTGATACGAATCGGTCCATTCTACAAATTGCATCTAGCCCATCAGTTTCAATCGAAGGCAGCGAGATACTCGCCTCGAAGAAAAACCCAAGGAAACTCGAAGAACCCGGCCCGCTATATATATCAGAACTGATGAGAATTGTTCCAGAAGCAACAAGACTTTTGATCATATTACCCATTGAGCCAAATCTGCCACGGTGCATTGTTGCTCACAGACGTCAGAGACCCATTTTTAGTTTCCACAGCCCAATAGAACAAGGATAGATCAACTCCACGATTAATCGGAAGATTCCCGGCAAAGCTGCGGCCCAAGGGAAACGATATGTTCGGAAGAGAGTCCGTCACCTCATAGACTAGAACAAGAAAGGAATCACAACTCTGAGCCTAGATAACACACAGAGAAAAGCATACAGCGCTGCCATTTTGGGCTTGGCTTGCCAGAAGGATACATAGGCGTCTGTGCACTTGCATTGGCGGCAAACGCAAGAGCAGTTGCGCAGACTACGAGACTCTTCAAAAAAAGCATAGACTTACTACGGAGTGTGCGGAGGAAGGCAAAAGCAGCGGTTTGTAAACGAGAGGGGGTTTATAAAGACGTGGCAGTGACTCGAATCGGAATGCCGATACCGAGTGCGCGGTGAAAGCGCTTCCTGGGTTGAATGGAGAAACCCGATGTGTTCGCACAGCAGCCACCGCCGGACGACCTCCAGTAACTCCGAGTCAAAGCAATTGTATTTGGAGGGGAGGTAGTACACACCTAGAATGCCAGTGGTTCCATACCCCGAGAACAGCTGGTGAACGATGGTTAATAGATTCAAGTTCTACTGTATATACTTACGCAAGCCAGACATGTGGCCGGCCCATATGTACGAATGAATCATACCCTACTACTCGCATTATGAGGGATCCATATACACACGGTAGAAGCCGAGCCGAACCTTTATGCCATTTCCCACACTTGCTGCACTTGCCTATTCTGCATTTGTTGACCGGTTGACCCTTGAAACGTTCTCGATGCTGTGAGATGTTAAATTCGTGTCCAGCCACAACGTTTACATTGGATTTATGTATCATATTCCTTACGCATTTTTGTGCTGCTGCTGGCTAAGATCACTGACCACCGCGGCAAAGGAAGTCTTGTCTCATTTTCGATAATCAAATCCATGTTCAACTTATAATAAGCATCAAGAGTGGTACTTCATTGCGTGAGAGGTACAAGGAAAAACCATTTCATGATGTAGATGTAGGGGTAATGCTTGGCAACGTCGTCGTGGCCGTAAGCTTCGCAAGGTATGTGCTCCACTGACTGATAGTCTGGGACGAATACGTGTATGTCGACTCCGTCACGTATTGTCCTAGATAAATTTCAGGGCCTTCGGGGAGAATATCCGCTGCTAGAGTTTGGTCCTCGCCTCCTACCACTCCATCGGGAGTGACAAGACCCGTTTTGTTGTCACCCAACACAAATTCACGTACGAACGTGTAGGCCTAATAGCAGATGGATCCATCAAATTGTTGAAGATGACAAAGAAAGCAGTATAAACGTACTGAGACTGGCTGTTGCTGGGGAACTAGATGTCCTGCTGATTTGAAGAGAACATACTTCCATCCCCTCTCCTGGTGTACAATTCCGGCAAAGTTCCCTTCGATGTCGTACCAAGGTGTAGAAGGTTTTCGAGTAAATCCTTGAATGCCTCCGAAAGTCGTGTTCTAATTACTCCCAAATCTCTAGTTCAACAAACAACATGGTAGAGCATAAAGATTCATACCTGGATAACGACTAAAAGTCATGTAAGTACGTGATAACACAAGCACAACAATACACTCACTTTCAGATCCTCGATGTGCGACGAGCGAATCAAGATTTCCTGAGTAAATGATAATGGTCATATTTTTTGCCGTTGCATTCGTAGCCAGATCATCCAAAAAGACCATGGGCCTATTCAACAAATGTTAGGCATGATCAGAATTCAATGCGCAGATCACCTACTCGGGACCTGAAAATCGTCATGAATTCGAAATAGTGCACGAATGTATCACAAGTACTCACTAGGGTCATTAAGAGTATCTACGAGATTTGGACAGTAAATATCCAACAGGGAAAAGCCAGAATTATGAAGCACAGACCTCCAAAAAAGTAATCTATACTAGAATGCCAAGTCTTGTTAGGTGCATGGATCGCCTTTCTAACAACCGGATCTGGCGTGAACGGTAAGCACACAATCGTGATTTATTAAATACGACTTGAGAACCATTAAGGAATATGCTCGCGTCTTCAAAAGTCTGCGGATTCAAGGCAGAAGGGATATTGTATACCTACACAGTATCAGTGAAGTGTATCGGCAACACCAGAGAGATAGAGTTATCCACATCGATGTTTTGTATCATATTCCATGGGTAAGTATAGTTGACAGCATAATCAAGGAGCTCAGAATAAATGTCGCACCCGTACCATGGGTCGATGGTTCCATTGGGGCGCAGCCTTAGATCACGTTTCCAGGTCCGTCGAGCCTCCGCTCGGCCTTCACCGCGTTTGACTAGACCTTGTTGTTGCAAGACCTCATACTTCTCCCGGACCATTTCAATGAATGGTTTTACCGAGTTTGTCCAGGACAATGACTTCGCGCTAGGCTGTCCATTTGGCAGCAGGAATTGGACTGTAGGGATTTTTCCTTTTTGTGGATACGTGAGGTTGACATCATAGCGACATAAATGGTTTCTGGTCATGATTGATTAATGTGAAGGAACCATTAACAATAGACAAAATGTAAACTTACTGTTCCTGGAAGTACTTAAGAACCTCAACGTCATAGCCAATGACCTGAGGTGTAGTCTCTATTACGTATACCTAGAGAGAGTAGGTTTCTCGTGAATAAAGGTAGAAATGAAGTGGCAGGCATCCTTATTGACTTACGGTGGGAGCCTCCGTTGCTACCTGATTGTTTCCAAGGGTGCCATCACCAATGGCAATTTTAGTCAGGTTCACAGGAGGATTAGTCAACCCAAGGTAATGCTTGGTGATATACGGCTGGAGACGGTCGTCATGTCACTGGGAGAATGCATCCTATACTGCACGCGTACAATATATGTCCCTGCATAACTCTCTCCCATCAGATGAAGGGGTCGCGTCGCCAGGGTCGGGAAAACTTTGACCAAATTACTCAGGAAAGCAAACTAGGAGAGCAGCATGAAAAGAAAGCTGAGGGGACGATTGAGCATCACGCACGAAATCTGTAGCCATCTGATCTTCATCCCCGGCTATAAAGAAGCTCACATCAATTACTATCTAGAGCGATCCGATCGGTACGTACCCCAACCAGAGTACCCGCCAGACTGCGACGAAGAATTGCGTAAGAGTGTTCCATAACCTACACCACTGGTGAAATAGTAGGGGGATGGAATCAGTGCCCACTCAAGCAACTTGGGACATACACTGGTTGTTCGACCCAAACTGTATCCGCTAATTTCTCCCAACTGTAGTTGTTTCCGGACGCCGTGTAATCAGCATTGATACGAATTGGGCCGTTCTACGGATCAAATACAGCCGCTAATTTCGATCGAAAGCTAAAATCAAAATTGTGACTCTTACCTCAAAGAACAATCCTAGGAAACTTGATGAACCAGGGCCACTGAATTAAAGCTTAGCAACAATTTCTCCGGTAGCGATAAGAGAATGAATTGATTGGATACCCATTGAGCCAAATCTGCCAGGGCGCATCATTTTTTGCTGAGGTCAAGGACCCATTCTTGGTTTCCACAGCCCAATAGAATAACGACAGATCCTTTCCACGGTTGATCGGAACACTGCCGGCAAAACTGCGGCCCAGAGGAAACGTGATGTTCGGAAGAGGATCCGTTACCTCGTAGACTAAACAGGTGACATATGAAAATTATGAAACTAGACCAACGGACACGAAAAGCGTACAGCTTTGCCACTTTGGGTTTGGATTGCCATGAGGAAGAAGGGGTTTTTGTGCACTTGCATTGGCGATAAATGCGAGAGCCGTCGCACAGGCTACGAGAGACTTGAGCAAAGACATGGCTAGCGAGTGCGCAGAGGGAGGAAAGGCAGAAGCAGCGATTTGAGGGAGGTCCTGCGGTGACTTATAAGATGCGGCGGTGAATCAGAAAGACCGATTCTGAGTCAGCAGCAGCTAAGGTGCATGTGTCTAGTATATGGAGAGCAACAGCCAGTAGCCGGAACGGGCAACATTGCTGTTCTTATCAGTCAGACGAGCCTCAACAGCCACGCGGTACACGTACGCACGTGATTGCAAGGGAACTCAGCAATTCCCACGCTTAGATCAGATACTCCCACGCTCGCTACACTTTCCTTTCCTGAAAATCATGATGCCGCCTTTCTTACTTTCACCGCCACCCGTTCACTGCCACCAGTTACTGTCCGAAAGTTATATACACCCCTTCGACAATCCTTCTTGACTTTTTTTTTCTCGTTATATGATTCGCTAGTAGCTGGTTCTGCTTTCTAAAATTAAGTCCTCAGCCCTCTGAAACTTTCTCAGAGTTGTTGTGTATTGAAAAGGCACGTCAACAGCCTAATTAACAATAATCTACAGATCATCGATGCTGTAAGTAATAACAATACCCTTTACATTCTAGTTTGGCGTCCCGGGCCGACGGTGTTACCGGCGATCATCACTTAGAATCCTCACGCTTATAATGAATCCAGAGAGGAGTTCAATAAGATATTTATAAGCATACAGAAGTTATACTTGTAGCCGGGTATATAGGGGACATCACACCGTACCATAAAAGGTATTTTGAAGGGCATTGAATATTCGAGCAATCAGGAATCGTTCGAGCTATCTATGTAAGGTCGATTGATAACGGACCGTTCATCCAACGAGAAGGTTACGACGTCGTTGATGATGGCGGCGTATCCCAGCTCCCAAGTGTCAAATACCCGGAGCGAACCTGGCAACGTCGTCACCTAGCTCAGCCTCGAACTCTCGTAATATGGATCAACCATTCAATTTGCTTGTAGACCCGGACCCTTCCATCTCACTACTCACCGCGAACTCTACTAAACCACAGGTGACTGGCACGCACCAGCTGTAAAGAATCTGGCGGTGATAGTGCACTACAGACCGAACACGCTTCCCACGATCGCTACCTGGTAGTATTCACGACTTTTTCGAATCCAATAGCAAATCCACGATGGCCATCTCAAATAAATATTTTTCTAGACGTTTGTCACACTCGACACCGATAGCCACACACACACCTCACCCGAAAGTCTTTCTTGCGATATTTTGTCTTCAACGATATCATAGTATGCAATGCAATAAGAGCTTCAACTAACTCTTTCTCTTAGTGTTGATATCCTGATCCCATGCAGCAATACAAGGCTCGATGTGTTGTTGCCAAGCCCCACCGGAATCACCCGTCATCTGTGCGCCTATCAGTAATCGCTCTCACATCGCTAATTGCTACGATAAAGTCACTCTACTGATGAGTTACTCACTAAGAGCCCGTTCGGTAGGCTCACTTCAAAAGCAAGTTGCCAAAGTTCACACGAGTTTTCAATTATGCGCCGATTTGCTGCTATCTGAGTTTGAATATTTTTGAACAGTCATTGCCTCCTGGGACTGTATGAAGACTGCAGCAAGAGTGATGATGAAAGCCAGAAAAATGGCAAGATGCCAATGAATATATTGTCGTAGAGGTACACATATTGCACCTCGATTTGGGTCTGAGTTCATGAGTAATAAGCCAGTAATTTGAAAGGACTCAATAATTTGAAGACGCAAAAGATTACAAGTTCAAACTCAGATAGCGGCAAATCGGCGCATAATTGAAAACTCGTGTGAACTTTGGCAACTTGCGTCTGAAGTGAGCCTACCGAACGGGCTCTAATTACAAGCAATGTGGATTGGAGGATCCCTGATACGCTTCCATGCACGCAGGAGGCTGGACTGCGCGGTTCACACCTCACTGATCGCTTCTTTTTACTCTACACATAGCCGATCTCATTTAATAGGCGAATGAAACACATGAGCCCCGTTCTGATCCGCAGTATAATAGGTACCGATAGAAGATCGTAATTGGAAAATCAGATTCAAAGAGAACAAGACAAATCAAGGTATCCTTTGACCATGATCCACGGTCAAAAATCCGTCTAGCCGGAAAGAACAAAGCAGAGAGATATCTAGGAAAACAAGGCGTATCTAGGCCTAATGGGCCGGAAAGAGTGCCATGTGGCTCGACTTGATAGACGTTACATTAATATCAGATCTCATCGTGTTGAAAAGTCGACCTGAGTTGCAACCTTTCGAAACCAAGCCCATCGAAATGCGACTTGGCGAAATGTAACTCGACCACCGTCACAACGGTAATAGCCCGAAGTTTCTCCAAGTCTGTTTCTTCTAGTCGGTCATCTTCCTCTCTCTGTGTCGGTGACTGCTGGTGAGTTCATTGGAGCAGTACATCCAAGTATTCAAATGTTGGTCCAGTGTCTGAGACTGATTTTGCACCAGATTCTGTGCCTCCAAGCCGTTGTTATCCTTTCTTGGGTCTGTTCCTGTGGAGTCTGGAAGATCTAACCCAAGTGGCATCATTAAGGAACTTGAGGATCGTTTCAGGAGCCTTACCAATCCCGAGTTGAGATATGGGTACTGCTGTATTGATGATATAATTTTTACTTGGATTTTCCAAGAATGACACTGGCAGGTAACTTATATGCTTGTTTTCTTAATATCCATCCATCTTAGAACACAGCAAGCAAGCAGCATCAACTCACTTGAGGTATCTGAGTCAGTGTCCGCAGTTGCACTTGCTTTCGTTCATTTTTACCTGGTTTTTTTTTCAACTCTTGGACTCGATGGGTCTCACAGACCTTTTTCACACACTTCCAACCTTTCTGCTTGACAGGTCTTGTGGAAGTTTGTTTCTGTTTGATTTCACTCTTTGCCCTTGATAGGTCTCATGGATGTTCGTTCTCACTTGTTCTCAATCTTTGTACTCAATGGGTCCCCCAGGGCTCCGTTTTCTCTCGTTTCATTCTTTTCTGTATTAGATCAGATTGGCATCGTAATAAATCAATTTAAATTAAAACGAACCAGAAAGATAATAATATATTAGCTTAGTTCAGCCTCATTCACACTAGTAATAACATCGTCTACACTCTTTCAACATCTAGAAACGGCAAAAATACGAATGGGAACGACCCTAAACGAGAGTCTAGATTTTCTCTGTCTGGCTCTTTCCGGCTAGACGGACTTTTGACCGGGCATGATCACGCAATCTGAAGAAATTTAGTCAGCATTCTGCAAAACCTGCTCAACATGCTCCTTCCGAAGCCATTTCTCCTTTGGCACAAAGTACCAACTCAAGATCGCGAATATAGTCACAGCACCAAGGATAACACCAGCCTATACAGTATGCGTGTAAGTAACCGCTATAAGCGAGTACCTATTCAAAGAAAACACACAAAGTTGAAGGTCTGCGCAGTTACCGGAAACGTGAATGGGGATACTTGTACCTGCCAGCGTGTAATAGGTCGGCATATGATAATATGATAAAGGGAACTGGAAACTCACAGCGAACACGATTGCATTGAAGAATGCTGCGGCAATGTAGAATGGTTTTGCAAATCGGCCTAATCCGAATTTGGTAGATCTGAAATCATTTGGTGTCATGAACAGACGCAGAAGTGCAATTAATCCGTAGGCTGCCGTGGTAGGGATTCCTCCGGCGGATATAAGAGAGGTAAAAGCGACTTGACTCGGAAGAATTGTACACAAAAGGGTGGCTCCAAAAATGTACATGACTGTAACAGCGTTCTTGGGCTGCTTATGAGCGTCAACTTGTCCAATCCAACTCGACATTGGCAGAACTCCGTCACGAGCAACAGCGAATATTAATCTGGATGCTGCGACAATAGCCACGCTAGTACTCTGACAGTTGGATGATAAATGGATGATCCCCAGACTGCGTTCACAGCTTGCTTACCATAATAAGACCCAACACTGCGATTATTGTCATAAAGATACTCGGTCCTCGTCCAAGTGCCATCGCGTATATCTGCACGAAAGGCTGAGGAGCCCCAAGTGAAAATAAAGTATCCAAATCGGGCGTGCAAAACAAGAACAAAATGGCAGTGGCAAACCCAAATATACCCGTAGCGAATGCACTATATAGTATACCACGGCCCGCTACCACGCTTTGGACAGAGTCAATATCCAACAAGCATGAATAGAATAGAACAACTTCATGCCTAGCATTTTTCGTCTCCTCGGCAATGTGACCGGAAGCATCGAATCCAATCAAAGTTCCTGCTGTGAAGAGGCTATACACCGTGTCAAAAAATAAGCGTTTGCAATAACGATTAGACATACAACGATAGCATCCAATTCCACCCCTCAGGTGCCCCAGTACCATTGTCTAGTAGAAGTGAGTATGTAAACAGACCTATATCATACTTGACAGCCTACAAGTCGTAGTAAAAACTTCTTTTGCGGATCTAAAACCGTACGTCTTGGAAACTCCGATGGGGAGCCAAACCACACAAAGGAAAAAGTCGACGAAATACAGAGCGACCGAGAATTTGAAGACACCGGAGTAAAGTCTCGGGGGAAGGTAATTGATCGCAATTGACAAGATCAAGATGACTTCAGAAATAGCCCAAATGACAGCGCGCCATTTAACGTTGCTGTTAGTGGCACCACCGGGGAATTCTATCTCCCAAACATTAAGTTGAGAAACGATGTAATTAGCAGTTGTCTGTGAAACCGGGGCATCAGCAAACATGTCGACGTCCCATAGTGCGCTCAGTGCTAACCTGACAATTTCCTGCAGCGAAGGTCATCCAGGCCGTGGAGGACCACCAAGCGACCAAGAACCCGAAGAATCTCGCGTTCTTCGGTCCTGCACTTTCCGCGGCCCATATGTAGATCGAACCGCTCAATGGCAACGCCGAACAAATCTCTGCTAACACCGCAGCAGTGATCCACATTAAGACCAACGTGATGAGATAAGACGACCTTAGGCATATTAAAAAAGGAACACACGATGCGTTCTATGTTACATACCAGAGAGCTGCAGGCCCACCAGCAAGAAGGCCGAGGAAGAATCCAGCGCTGCATGGAAATTCATGGGTACACGAACTGGTTTCCGACGGTGAATACTTACCGAACGCCACCGATGAAATTCATCGCAACAAAACTAGCGGCGAAGCTCTCAATAAGATGCCAACTACGGTGCAATTGCTGCCAACAAATCTCTAAACCTCTTCAAGTTTTAATTAAGAAAAAAAGACGCACGGGCTTGTAACCAAACTTTTGCTAAAAGGAAGGAAAATCAGTACATTCTGTCAAGGCCCCTCCTCTAACGAGAGAGGAGGGAAAAAGTGGTGAAGAACTCTGGGGGGCTTCCCTACGCAGGTATGAGCGCTGATCAGGTTCAAACGGTGTAATCTCAATCCATACGTCGTCGTCGCCTTTAGCTGGACGTCCGCAGACGAATAGCCTATTCGACAACGCGATACAATATGGATACCCGTAGCCATTCCAGTGTATAACACCAAGAACAGACGTTACCGATACGATACAGCGGGGCTCCCCACGCACAGATCCCAGGTTGCTTCATTGAAGTATTACCAATTGCAAGTCGTCTTGGTCGATGGAGAGCTGTTCGTTGTCGTTATCTACGCCATTGGTAAGGGTATCTAGCTTTCCGAAGTTTACGGACATGGTTGAGAAGATAAGAGATATTCTTAAAATTCCACAATAGGTATGGTCTCGGGCCGGACATCTCCGCGTCAAAAAGCACGAAGCTACCAGTGGTTTGAGAGTCATTGGCACTGTGCCTTGATTCGGTACTCTTACTACATAGTAGTCAACAGGAAATGCAATACAGGTGCAGACATTGTAATGAGGTTGAATAGTTGAGGTACCCTACTATTGAATGTTTAGACGCTGGGTCCACACTTTCAGTCGACCAGCAGAAAAACGAAAAACGAAACAGCTTACTGGTTTCAAGGCTTTAATAAGAAGCCAGCCCTCTGTTGTCACGTCGTCCTTGAAAGAAGCCTAAGAACGCAGACCCTTTGTAAGAATTAGGCAAGAAACAGAAACAGGTTGCCTCACCTTCAATACATCGATACTTTGTCGAGTGATATGACTATATATCTCATCCTTCTCATCGAAATGACGGCCAAACATCTTCGCCGACTGATAGACGGCGTGCTCGATCTTAACAGCAACACCGGCTCCAGCCTGAGACTTCTTGACCACCTACGGACCAACATTTGGTGAACATTAAAGCAAGCGATAGAAGAATCCAGACCTCTTGCGCTTTATGGTTAATTTCTAATGACGTACTACACCACAAATCATTCACATGCACAATGAAATTCTAGGATTGTACTCACATCTTTCCAAGATCAATGATCTCTTTCTTCTGTGTCACAGGATCTACTTTAACAACACACAGGGGCGTTCCGATGCGCAATGTTCCATCCAAGATATCGACACCGAGGATAATTGGGTCTCGTTTTGCAAACGCAGTGATGATCTTCAACCTACAAGGCCACACAGCTTGAGGAGCAGCATCTTTCCGTTTTGCTTCTATGATCTCGGCATTGTATGCAGTGAAGGCGTCGAAAAGGTGATATATAATATCGGCTACGGTCTACTTCAGTATGGTTCATTGCATGCAGACTGGACAGAGCGTACCTTTGAATAAACGGATCCCCATTTCCTCTGCAAGTTTCTCTGCATCTTTATCCACAGGAACATCAAAACACAGAATACACGCCAACTCCTTTGCTTTCTCCAACATTGTCGCAGCGCGCATGACATCCTTTTTATGAACAGGACCAAGATTAATGCCAGAAACAGGAATTTTGCTGGATTTCAGGAAGTCCAGCAGTGCTTCCAAGGAACCGAGGGTGCTAGCTTGCACACATACACCCCGACCGGACTTGTCAATTGAATTCAGCAATGTCGTTAAATCTGACATGATCTCATCCATCATTTCTTCTTCGTCGTCGTCAGGTCCTACAACCATTAACCGTGAACCAGCAATAGCCTTCTCAAGATCGGGGGCTACAAGTTTGACACCCAAAGCAGCCTTGACCTCTTTATGGTGCACATAGGAAGACTATGAAGAATATTAGATTTCAAACATGTAGAATGTTGTGTGTATAGAGTACCTTGATACGAAGCTCCCGTAGGGGTTGGGGTGTCAGCAAAGCTCGCACTTGCGTGACAATAGGACCATTCAATCCGCAAACGACGATCCTGTCTCCTTCTCGAAGAATTCCATTCGACAATATCACATCAATAGTTGTGCCTAATCCTTCAGTGACCTTCACTTCCAAAACCGTACATTCCAACTCGGACAGGTACATCAGTCTATCGCTCATTCGTTGTTGTGTCAGGTTGACCAACAACATGATCATATCTGGAACACCCTCTCCCGTAACCGCAGACGTAGGAACGAGAGAAACGTTCTTCGCGAAGTTCTTATTCTCGTAGTAGAGGACAGCATTGAGACCTTGTTCAGCAAACGCGACGATAGTCTTTTGAACTCGGTCTTCGAATTCTCGCTGAACGGAACGTGGTTGCTTCCCTAACGAATCACGGAAAGCATTATCTGGCGTGGGTACCCACCCATACATACGATCGATCTACTCCGAATTAGTGTGGATTAGCTAGGGATGTAAAGATTGTTATACCTTATTCAGTGCCACAATGAACGGTGTCTTTCTATCTCGCAGAAGTCGTAGAGACTCCAGCGTCTGAGGTTCTAAACCGTGCTTGAGATGTAATATATGAGAAGAAAATCACGTCCAAGAAATATACAACAAACCATGATATCAACAACCAAGATAGCAATGTTACATAGTGAACTTCCTCTACTCCGTAGGTTAGTAAAGGATTCGTGACCAGGCGTGTCGATGATCAATAGTCCTGGAACCTTGTAATCTTGCGTTCCGTCCTATCCATGAATTAATTACTCTGATCACTACTTGGTAGAACTTGAACGAACCTTGTTCAATACAGCGGTCTTGGTCTTGATCGCCTCAAGAGGGAAATAAGTGGCTCCAATCTGTTGTGTTATCCCACCTGCTTCACCTTCCTGTACGTTTGTTTGTCGAATCTGGAAACAGGTGGATATTCAATCAAGGGAGGAGTCGCGGTACAGAAGAAAGTGGAGAAGACTAACTTTATCAAGAAGCTTTGTCTTCCCAGTGTCGACGTGTCCAAGAATACAGCAAATTGGACTCCTCAGATCATCTTTATTCCTGGCCGCAAGGGCTGCCTCGTGGGCTTTTGCTCTCCGCTCAGCTGCTTCTGCTTTCCTCTGTGCAGCCATCTTCTGAGCTCGGCTCAGTTTCTCTTCTCCAGAATCGGACTCGGACTCGGATTCTGAATCGTCGGAATCTTCATCTTCGGAGTCTTCTGATCCCTCAGATTCGGATGAGTCCGAATATTCTAGTTCCGGCTTCTCGTTGGTTGATTCCACAGGCAGGGGTTGTTGTTGCTTGCCAGACGATTTAGTAGCGCTAGCCTTGCCTGTTGATGTGAGGCGACTATATCAGCTACGGCAGAAGAACCTATCTTTCTAGTCGCACCTCCAGGAACATGTTCCACCGGTTTCACCGGTTCTGTTTCCTTCTCATCGTCGGTAGATTCATCCCAAGAATCTTTTAAGCCGGCAGGCATATCCCCAGGCGTTTTCGTATCTTCTTCCACGCTATCAGCATCCCAATCGTCCTTGACTCCGTCATCACCCGTAGTTTCTATCTCTTTCGGGTCTTCCGGTGGCTCGCGCTCCAAAGGCAGTTCAGGCTCAGGTGTTAGTAGCTTTGATTGCAAAACGGGGGTCGATGCAGGCGTCGATTCTTTCGTTGACGTTCCACCAGCTTGTCCTTTTTTTTTTCGAGCACCATAACTAAACTTCTTCGGAGCTGCAGACTCAGAAGGTTGTTGTAGACCTGGAACTAGAACACCGGAGGCGAGGAGGGCTTGCTTCCGCAACTCCGCGGCTGCTCTTTCCTCCTTCTGTTTCTTCGTCAAAAACCTACCTTCTTTCTTGGCTTGCTCACGCTTTAGCTAGAATAAAGAAGAAAAAGACGGAGAGTGAGTATGAAACGAAATCCGATCACACTCAAAAGAATAAACCTTCTCTTTCTCTTTCCGCCGCTGTTTCTCAGCCTCCTTTAATGCAGCTTCCTCCTCTGCTCTTCTTTCCTCTTCCTCGATCCTTTTTCTTTCCTCCTCTTCCTTCCGCCGGGCTTCTTCTTCGAGCCTCTTCTTTTCCTCCATCAGGGCCTTGAGCGCACTGATTCCAGCCCCTCCTTTCTTCTTCGCTGGTACTGCTGTTTGGGCGGGCTCATCATCCTTCTTCGCTTTCTTTTTCTTCTTTTTCTTCGAGTCAGCTTTTCCGCCAGCGATTTCTCCGTCGTCTTCATCACCTTTTTCATCGTTTTCAAGAGCAGGTGGAGGTGGAAGCGTGTCTGGTGGAACAGGTTCGATCAAACCGGGAACTGATTCGGCCTGAGCTGCTTTCTTGGCTGCCGCTTGAGCCTTCTTCTTCGCCTATAAATGAGAATATATCACGATTTTCTCCTTCATCAGATGAATAATAAAAAGACCTTTTCTCTCTCCTTCTTTAACTTTTCCTTTTCCTTCTTTGATAACACTTTTGGTCCAGTGTCATCACCTAGTTCATCATCACCTGCTTCTTCATTTGCTTCAGGTTGCGCTCCAGATATTGGTGCAGTCGAAACCACTGAATAGAAACAGTGAGTCTCACATGTCAACAAGGGAGTGGAATAACTCCCTAACTTGTCGGCTGCTCCTCGATCCCGTCATCTTGAATCGCTTCCTTCTTTCCTTTTCCCTTCTTTCCTTTCTTCTGTGATGCCTTCAAGGTCGACTAGTATACGGTAGCGAATTTCAATAGCCATTAGAAAGGCCTGAGTTGCAATTAAACATACCATCAACCCTCCAAAGTCCTCATCCTCCTCCACTACCTGTCCAGAATCATCCATCATTCCAAGAGAAGCGAAAGATGAGAACCCAATCGATTTTTTTGTGATCGGTTCTTCCACATCGTGTACATCTCCAGGTTCTAGGAAATTGTTGTTTGCTACAGAGGTGCCTGCTTTGGCCCTGCATGAATTTTTACACGATTTAGCTCTGATCCTGAATAATAAGGGATTATATACTGACCAGAAGTCGTCGTCATTGTTTTTGGACTTCTTTCCTTTGTTTTTCGGAGCCATATGATCTAATTTATTTATGAAGGGGGATGGAGGTATCACAGCTTCTCGTACGGAGACGAAGTAAGAAGGCGGCCAACTAGATAAAAAAATAGGACTGATCTGAGTGCCCGAGTAGGCGCGAGTTTATTTAGCCACGTTTCCAGATCAAGTCTTTTTGGAAATCAATCCTAGTACTAGTACTAGTAGCAACTACCTACAGTTGGGATGTCTCGGTCAGTCACTGCCGTTTAACTTTGCTCTGTCGAATCTACCGGTCAACTCAGGTCTCCGTTCATCTCCGCTTAGGTGTGCAAGCAAATACCTGAATGGGATTCAGACAACATGTGGGGCGGCGCCCTTTCTCCGGGGTGCGATGCTCATTCATTCGGTACGGTTAAATCAGTACCTACCTATACATAATAGTGTGCGAGCTCGTTACTTTGGATGCTCAATCGCCACTTTTCAAGTGTCGTCCTAACAACTATCAACAACTGAAGGCACGGATTTATAGGTCTGCCCACAGGAGATAACTCGCCACACCACTACTCCGAGTATTTTTTTACCCATGCCGTATCTTCCATCTCTCCAAATCCAACCAGACTCCCCCCCCCTGCCAACCTCAATGCGTTTAATCCACAAATACCGATGTCCGTTGCACTTCCATCGGTGGAATCAGCTTTGAACTTGCCATCTGTCGAATCGGCCCTCGACTCAGTGTCCACTGGCCTTCATGCAGTTTCTTTCATTGAAACGTTGACCAAGGACGAAGACCCATCACATATTGTCAACAAATCATCCGATGTAAACATCAGCACGCCACACTGGGAACTGGGCCCGATATTGGACGAAATCAAGGACAAATGGATAGCCCTCAATCCCGCACAAGCATGGGAAGCTTTTTTGGACTTCATCAAAATGATCATAGGTGTGTAAATAGTGTTCTCATGAATTTTTCCATAAAGTAAGCCGCCGCCTTTCTATAGAAAAAGTGCTGGATGGTGAGGAATCACTTAGTTAAACAATGTCTTCCGATATTCACCCTCTTTTTCAACCACAGTTTCTGCAAACGTTATACAAACACTCAAAACGTTCTACACAGAACACCCATACTTGGCGATCTCTGTCGTAGCCTCCATCGTATTCATATTTCTGTGTTTCATAGCTCCACACATACTTGCCACCGTGCTTCACATAATCGGGTTTGGGACTTCAGGCATAATCAAAGGTGCTTTGTTATTTTTGTCTCCGTTCCTTGTCCTACCAAGATGGCTAACTAGCACAAAATATTTTATAGGAACCCCTGCAGCTCTTATCCAAGCAAGATGTTATGGCGGGTTCATCCCTGCGCGCAGTCCATTTTCTTTCCTTCAGATGCTTGGGATGAC
>QGOD01000482.1:0-23642 GCA_003313065.1 Sarcodon sp. MG97 | reverse complement strand
CATTTGGAATAGAGGAATGCGGTCGTCAAGGGGAACCAGATCCATTTGTATCTCACCTTGCGATCTAATTACACCGCTGAGTCCCTGCAAAGCACTGGCGATGGCCTGCAGAGATGTAGCTTCGACGTAGACGTAACCTTGTAAAATATCGCGAGTGAACGCCGATACGACTTCTGGGGCTGGAGCTTGAGTAGGGATACCGTTGAGTAGAAGTCGTGTGGGAAAGATGAATAATAATTAAAGAACTTAATAGAATGTCTTGGAACATCAAATGGCTACATGGTAAGATATTGGATATAGTAATCCTGACCCAATATAAGGGTAAAGACTTTTCTGCATCTTCTGAAAGATAAGATAGAATCCTTTCTTGGCTAGAATGTCTTGATCTATGTTATTGATGATCTATGTAGGAGAATAAGCCTATGGGTGATGTCTGGGGGCATATATCTTTAATGAGACTTGTTCTAATGATTATGCATATTCTTCTTGTCCCTTGTTCCTCTAAGTGTGAGACTCCTTAGAGTTCCTGCTGTTCTTAAGTTGTGTTTTGAAATTAGAACAATGAGATGTAGTGAAGGGCGCAGCTTCTTATAAGCTGAAGCCAAGTTCCACTTATTAAGGAATTCCTTTAGAATTCCATCTGTACTAGAGACTTGGTTCTTAACAGGCAGCTCAACTCCTATTTCCAAAGGTAGCTTTTCTGTTGAACTTATGGTAGGAGAATGAAGATAAGGCGAAGGAGGTAGAGGAGATGGAAAAGGAGGAGGAGGTATATTCAAATAAGGAGGATATAGAGAAATATCTTGAACTTGAGGTAGGACTTCTTTTAAATCTTTTTTAATGGTATTGAGCAGAGAATATTCAGGAAAGATTTCATATTCTAGTTCTGGTATGGGTACAGAGAGAGTATGTGAAGAAATATGAGTCTTTTTTGTCCTTCTAGACAAAGAGGAAGGTGAAAAGAGAGAAGCCACTTTTATACATAATTGTTATCGAAGGGATTTTAGTCTGCTAATTCTAAAGATTCTTCCAAAAATATTAACCTTTCTGGTACTCCTTCTCCTAGGTTTCACTGTAGCCAAGGTTTCATTCCTGTGAGATTGTGTATGAACTCGTCGAAGATAGCTCAGTCATTGTTCTACAGGTATATATAATTCTCTATACTCTTGTAACTAATTCTGTCTAGGAAGGTGTCAATAAGCTTGGTTGTTTCACTTCTTTCTGCAAATATTTGTTTGATGGTGAATCGTTTAGAGATATATTCTATCTTGATGAATATGGAGTAGATAATGAAGTTATGATAGGTGTTCTGCCTCTGATAAGTATTTTGTCAATACACATCCCAAGAGTTCCAATAGTGGGAGAGATTATAGTGTTCCTTCTCGTAGTTAGTAGGAGGTCTATATGTAGTACAAAAGACAGTGCAAAAGAGATGTCCAGTATTCAGTCATTGGTTATAATAAGGGGTGAAATTTTCTGACTCAAGATAAGGAAAGAAAATGTAGTGGCCTTGTTCTACTTGGGCATTGTTGTTCACCAGTACTGAGATAAGTCTTTCATTATTAGGGGTGAGTGTTGGGGTGGGTGATGGGGTTCTGGAATGCACAGGAGCAGAAATTGGTATAGGAGTCTCGTTTTCTTCTACTGGACCTTCTTCTACATCCACATAGTTGTCTAACTTATTGTTGTTTGTGAACTGTTGTAGAAGATCAGTAAGGCTAGAAGAGTTTTCTCATGAATCAGGAACAACTTCAATATTCTGTGTTTTGGACACTAGATCTGGTTAACAAGAAATCAACATGGTGCAGAAGATAAAGCTGTTACTTGTGGTAAGGTCTTGGCGAATGGTCTCGGTAAGAAGGTCAATATAAAGTCATTCTAGAATAGTCGCTAATCATTGTATAGAAGCCATAGTGCATAGTTGAGGAGGTCTAATCAATCAAGTAAAACCTGATTAATTTGTGGGCAGTAGTAAAGAATCTATCTCAAAGTATGGTGACTAAGAGAGTAGTGGAACTTTGACTTTTGTTAGGAATGCACAATAAACTCCAACTAACTCCCAGTACAACTGGGGAACCTTAGTATAGGAGTAGAATGTGAGAGGCAAGAGAAACCAAGTCAAAGTTAAGGGGAAACTATCAAGGTATAGGGTTCTTTATATACTACTAGGGACCTGTGACTAGTGACCATTATTGTAACTATCATGTGATGATCAGATCATGATGATGGAACTTTATTAAATATAATGGAATCAAATCAGAGGATCAGTATCATGTGATGTACTGGCTAGTTGGTATGATCGGCTTCTTGGCAAGATAAGATAAGATAAGGGCTTCATATGTAGTTGAGGGAAAAGAAATAAGAAATGAAGTAAAAAATGAAATTCTAACAGAGGATGAGAGTGCATGATACTAAATTGTAATACTGAGACAATAGGACTCAAATTGAAAGTGAGAGGTGAACTGATTTGTTATTGTTATAAATTTTGTACATGCCTTTATATCTAAAAATTGCACTAAACTACTTCAAAACAGTGCTAACAATTTTCTATGTATAGGGGCATCACAGAGCACATCAGAGAGCAACTAGTTAGAAGGGGAGCATACGTGGCATACTATAATACTATGAAAAGTTGAAAATAAGAAATAATGTCCTAATGCGGAAGGTGTAGTGATCATGGGAAGCGAAGAATCTTTCAAATTACCATAAAAGGAAATTGATGGGACAACTTTTGCGAACAATGAGGCTGGGTAAAAGGCTATGAAATGATAAAAAATACTATGAAACATGATTTGAGGCTGAAAGAGTAGATGTTGGGGGTGATTGAAAGGATCAAAAAGGCGGGAAGGTGTGCGAAATTGATAGAAAGGGGTTTCGAAGGGTGCGAGTCTTTCGATTGAATTAGGCCGAAAGGGGTTGAACAATGCGAGATATTCGCGGGTGCGAACTTTAGAGAGTTTTGCCATTATCACTTTTCTCGGGCCTATGTGATTTCGCATCATTTCGCAGTTCGAATGGGTGATTCCGAGGTTAGAAGCACTGATGGTCATATCAACGGAGCCATAGAAAGTCCACTGTTTTGTGATATTATGAATAAGCAAACATCTCGTTGTATACCTCCACAACAAGACAAACTTGCAAAGACCACCCACCAACCCATCACAAGAGACCCCATAAGACCAAACTTCTTCATTCCCCAACTCTAGACTTCGCTCCAGATCTAATGACTTCTTATCCTTACCGTCCCCCTTCTCTTGCACCCACCAATCCTCCTGCGAGCTTGGGTCCACACCAGAAATGTCTTGTCAACTTCTGTCCGTATTTAGAGTTCAAAGATGTGCTAAACCTACCTATAAGTTATCCTAGTTATATAATTCTGATATTGATGACTCACAATACGAGAATTACCTTAGCAGTCCCCACTCAGTCCCTGCACATATTCCCATGGCCTATATACCCATATTTATGGAGCCGGGGCTCAAGTCTGTCTCCCCAAAAACTGTGGTCAATTTATCCCAGTTGACGTGAGTCATCATTCTTTTCCAAGATTAATTGATCAACTAACCTCTTGCTGTAGGGCAACGAATTTGGCCCATGCATTTGCAGTGCTCTCAAAGCTGATCATGTGGGTTTCATTACTAGTGTTCACCCTGCTCCCTATAACCCATACCTGTCTGTTCCTTCGACTCAATCATCTTGTCAATCTCTATCCCAAGTACTACATCACAGTCTCATTCAGGCGTCTTTCCATTCTGCTACAATCAATCCACCTCGTGCTGCCTTTTCTTATGGTTCAATAGCCACTGCTGCTAGTGCTGCTCTGATCTCCAACACATATACCCCTCAATTCCAAACTATTGGCACTGTCAATGATCGCAGATGTGAGAGTTCAGCTCGCATGAGTAAGATTCCGAAGAATAAGAAGATACCTCTACCCAATTCTTACTCAATACTTCACTATTCAATTCCTCACATCAGTCAAGATTATGGGTCTCCAATTGGAGATAGTGGTTCCCCTCCTGTTCCTCCATCTTCTATAAGTGCAAAGTTACTTATTGCATATTTCCCAATGAACATATGTTTCTTATTGTGTCACATATCCTTTAATACTGAAATGAAGTCAGCTCAAACAATACCCAAAGGAGATTGATGAGATATTGAATGAATCTTTTTTTCAGAGCTTGAAACTCTCATCCACTGACGAGTTTCAAATATTCGTAACTGCTCTCCATGGAAACAAACTTGTGTTCACAGTTGATGTCCCCACCATGGACTCTCCATACAGACCCATATCACAGGCACTAGATGACATTATAATGGACAAGATTAGTGATCTTAGACTACCCACTCTACCATCCCGCTCCTTATCACACCGCAGCACATCACACATACAGGCCTCCCTCCACAATACGCTTTGGGATTTTCTATAATTCAATGAGTCAGTCAATCGTAAAACAAAGAAATGAATAATCAGTATCATGCCTAGATGGGATACCCTTTCTCCTGCTGAGTACCAAATCAATACTATCAAGGCATGCTTCGGCATCAAGAATCTACTTAGAGAGAACCCTAATGATGATCTCAATGTTATCATCTTTATAGGTGTGTGTAGTGACATGAGCTCACCGCTATTACTTAATCTCTTGAGATTAAGGTGCTTGCTTTCGAGGTTACTATTGTGCTTCAATTGACTCAGTATGGCATGACAATATAACAGATAAAGACTACAAAAACCGTGTTCTCACAAAGCACGGTTGCTTTACCTATTGTCTGCTGTGGGATCTAAGTTTCAATGGTTATGAACTGAATAACTCATTAGACTTGGTACTCTCCTGCTGTCGAGAGGGATAGATGCCTGCATCAATATGCCCACCAGTTGACTTTGACAAAATTTCAGATACTGATGAAGATCTTAAATCTGAGTGTATTATCAGAGACATGACACGTAAACCCAAGCCAAACAAAAAAAAAGAACTCACCACATGTATCATCTATTTCTCCTCAGAGTTTAACAGTTCCCCAGACTCGAGTTCATCCCTGGCACGATGACGATGACGATATTGAATTTCTAGTGAGATTTCTTTGTCCCCCTCAGATTAGCTTCACAGAAATGAACAGTAATCATTCATTTCAGGGCAGCAATCATGACTTGGGTTCAGCATGGACATGCCCTCACATCAATGGAAGTAGTGATGAGCTCCCACTTACAGTATGCCACCCAAGCAAATTAATTATATTATTTGCCATATCCACATCTAATTTATTAGCCTGCACTATTGAATTCATCACAAGCAACATACCGCAGAATACAAACCAACTTCACCCATACACCACCCCCTAGGCCATTAACATCTCAAACATCTGGAGCCAGCCAGGTGAGCACATTCTATTCATCAAATTATACAAGCCATAAATAATATAATTACTACCAGTAGCACAACTCTACACCCGTGCTTGAAGATCTTGCCCAATCACCTAATCCATCCAACCTGACATCAACTTCAATTATCCCTGCTAATACATCTATGGTCCAAATACCTCAAATGACTATGCTTACAGAAGTTGAAGCAGTAGAATGAATGATATGGCCTGACCATCTTCGAGGATCCACCAATCTACAAGGTTTTGTGTCCTGGTAGCAAAACTGCAAACCTGGACATAGTATCTTCACAACAAACATGGTCACTCCTCAAAATGAAATTATGATAACAGGCCCCTCCATCTACACCTTGGAGCAGTGCTTGATCAATTTGGTGCTACATATACATCACAACCAAGACATACCTGGCTATGAACAGCAACTGTTTGAAGCGCCTAAGCATGTACATTGTAGCAAAGTACCATCGTTCAAATCTTTTTTCACTAACTTTTGGTCCTATTGCATGTAAGTTTGTATTAGACTCACTAGTTACCAGTACTCACGAAGGCATGAAGTTCAACCGGTGGTATGCAGCTAGGGTTCACAATAGGATATGGTCCTGAAAAAGCGGTATTGCCAGAATCAGTCCACATAATGGTCGACAACTTTGCCTTCTAGAAGTAAGGGGAACCTTGGCATTTTCCGGTTTATGTACCTGCTATTCAATTAGAGACAGTGTTAAGATGGAGAATGTTTGGTACCATATGCCTATTATACTTACTAATGCTGGGAGTCGGCCCTGATCCTGTATCTCCATTCCTGTTCTATCTTCTACTCACATTAGTGTGGAAGGAAGGTGAAGATGTAATTGACATTCGAGATATGGACCTCAGCCTTTAGTTCATATATGAGCTTGATGAAGGATCTGCTAATGTCGTCAAGGATTGGATGGCCCTTAGACACATGGATAATATACGTTCAGGTGACCTTGCTCCAGAGGTCTTCACAGCTATATTTAATTTCTTGCAAAGGTTGGAATTCCAGGTTAGACATACTCTATTTACAAAGCTGGCAAATGAACTAACCTTTCGAAATCTATGTCTATCAGGTCACCAACATTCAACCTACAAATGAAGGTTGGTCTTTGGAAATACACACAAACTTAACAGGATACCTACTGTCCAGCCACTTCTTTCAATGTCTCACTATTTGGACCTCTCCACAGTTGCAAGCTCTCGTCGAAGGTTTCAATATACCTCTCGATTCCACTAGTATTACGATTTCTGAGGTAAATAGATAGTTTCATCTATGTTCTGTGCATTCTATCTAATACACTATTGCGCGCATCCTAGCTATTGAAAACTTGTAAACTTAGCCTGCTTGATATTACATTGACCATATACAATAGATGCATCATGAACATAATGGACCTCATCAAGCAAAACTGCATGATATTCTAACCAACCAGCCCTGGACGTATAAATGAGAATGATAAAAACTTAGCCAAAGGCTTTGGATGGTGTGTGGTTGCATATCTCAAGAGCTTGGGGCATCCTCCGGAATGGCTGTGGGATGGCATAGTCAGTACCGATGACGACAAACAAGCAAGATCAAACGTACTCTTTCGTGCAAACTTGGCCCTCAAAGCATTTACCGAAAGTGAACTTATACCTACAGATCTAGAGTGGAATATTATGGTAAGCTATCTCCCGCTGTAAATATCAAACTATGTTTGCTCATGGTTTCTTGCATATCCTCTATATCAGTTCCTGATAGACTCAAGTGAGCTGCAAGTTGTAGATCAAAGTCCAGCCCAATCATCCAAGGTGTATCCCATAAAGATACAGACGTGCAATATGATATGTAACATTCGCTACACATTGGAATTGCATTGAATGGTTATTGCGAGATTGGCTGGCAAAATAAAGCAATGTGATAATAGGAGTTATGAATTCAACCTGTGGTTACATAGTCAGCTATACAGTCCCGATTACAATCAATTGTAGAAACTTATATAGGTATCTCAGTTGTCTTTATTGACACCTATCCTTCTATGTTTTTATTCTACTAATGGAAAAGGGTTTATGCATGCTAAGTCTAAGATACTTACGTCCAACTGGCAAGGCTATTCACCACAAGACCAATTTACTATGAAAGCATTAGTAAATTTCTATTTGTATGACAGACAATACAGTAGGAAGAGCGCAACCTAGGGTACTTGAATATACAATACCGCCTGACCATTCTACAGGTTCTGGAATAGATCTACATAATGAATTTTCAGGAAAATATCTTACTTCCCACTGGTGCAATCCTGGTATGTTCAGAGCCACACACGCAAATCCTGGAAGAATCAGATATGGATAAGTGATTATCTCACCATAACACCCTATCACATCCTCCCTACTATTATCATCCCTTCCTATAATTATGACATGCTGTCCTACCATAGAGGCTATTGAGCGAGCTGCCTCTGGAGGAACTACCAGTGACTGTTCAGTCATTACTTGAGGAATAATGTTGTACACTCAGAATCAAAGGTTGCTCTGGTTAACCCCAATCTTGACGAGGATGGAGGCTTCTGCACTCTGAGGCACAGTTGTCAATATGGTAAATCTACATGCGTTTTTGTACACTCCATTACGAAACAAATTCTTGGTTGTTCTATGGATGTGGACATCCAGTCGTTTATTGAGTAGTCAAGGATCCAGTAGCCATTCACCTATAAAATAGTGATTGTTGTGAATAATATGTACAGTTGGTTAGATTACCACTTACCTGTGTGAGTGGTCAGCATTGGTTGTGGAGTGACCTGTAGGACTTTGGGCAGGTTGTCGAGTAAGCTGGCAACCCACCATGCAGGCTCCAGTTGATGATCTCCAGAGTGAGGTGGTGTAGAGGGACCAGGGGAATTGCATACTTGATCGCGGATATAGCTTGGTGCTTGCATTGGGAAGGCATTTGTTGGGACCCAACGAGCTTTCTCAATTGGCAACCCAGTGCTGTGCAAGATTTAGTGAATGAAACAAAAACTTGAAATGGTTCACCTACTATAACTCTTTCACTTCAGATACTAACACGTGAAGTATGGTAGAAGAGGGAAGGGTTAAAGTCCTCATGTCGACCAAGAGCTTGCCATTTTGGTTCAGGTGGGAACCCATGATTGAGCCTGTAAGGAGTTTGGCATCGCGGTTCATGATGCAAACCTCCATATGCAGGTATGGATCTGAACTGGTGTACATGTGCTGCTTGTGCCTCTCATTTTCTTCTTGAGAAACTGAAGCATCCTGGAAAACCATTGAAAATTGTGTAATTAAACCAGGCTGGCTGGCCTTGATATATATATGTTGTAAACTAACATCAAGCTATATCACAATGATTGATTAGTCTATTGAGCTCATTTTGGGTCAACGTTTGGTACTCATCTGACGTGTTTCTGATCTATAGGTCACTCCCTCCATAATTGCTTGAACATACAGTTCAGCATGGGTCTCAGCAATCTTCACCACGAAACCTTTCACTCCCATATGTTCTCCTGTGAAGACTTCCACGAAATCACCTAGGCGTATATGCCTTTGCACTTCGTGGACAAGAACTTGGATGGTCTCTGAGGATATCTCACAGTTGAAGCTCAATATACCATCCTCTGCAATATTAACCACATGGCCAACAAGTCCTTGATGCTCTCCTAAGACTACATGCACTCTATCATCGACCTGTAGCACCCTGAAAAGCGTGTTTATTATGGGGAGTATATCTTGATTGCGGCATTGGTGAAAGAGCCTGACCATATAGTGCATGATCTCGAAACTGGTATCTGTCACCTCCGAAAATGAGAATCTTCATAAGTAGAGCCCATCCTTGTATCGTTCTCTCTTAAAGAGGGTGTACCCATCTTGATATTTCATGGAAGAAGCCCCAAAAAGTGTCGTCATGTAATTTTCATCGAAAAGAGTGGTGTCTTGCTTGGTGTGTTTCCGTTTGCAATCAAAAGAGATTCGGGAAACTAGGGTGACCCAAACAGCTAAGTCCTTAAGGTCAACATCTAACATGAAACTGAGGTCATGATTGTAGCAACCTTGTTTCTTGATCATTATCCAAGTCTTCATATAGATGGATGTCATTATAGTCCTCATTTGGAATAGAGGAATGCGGTCGTCAAGGAAAACCAGATCCATTTGTATCTCACCTTGTGATCTAATTATACTGCTGAGTCCCTGCAAAGCACTGGCGATGGCCTGCGGAGATGTAGCTTTGACATAGATGTAACCTTGTAAAGTATCGTGAGTGAATGCCAATACAACTTCTGGGGCTGGAGCTTGAGTAGGAATACCATTGAGTAGAAGCCTACCAACAATATCCCTTTCATGGCCGACCTTGTAAATTTGAATAATGGTTTGACATAATAAACATATAGCATCTTACTAATACTTTAACACACCATAGTCCCATGTCTTCAACCGTTGGAAGAGCTACAAGATCCTCGTTCATGTGCCCTCCAATATCCTCGTCATTTCACACCTCTGTGGAACTTGTTGTAGTGGCTTGATGTCAGTTACAGATTTTGTTGGCAATTTGGCGAAGTCTTTCACCAGAGAGCTTACCTGCCATAAGATTGTTCTATCTCTATGATATATCCTCGGAATCGAGGCTGCTATCACTTGATTGCCCCTCGTTGTCATCATTAAAAAATTCTAACAAATGAGGTAGTTAATCACAAACATAGACCTTGTATAATAGATTGTGCATGCACTGTTATCACTTTCATTAGAGAATTGATCATCCACATTCCTATCCCTTTCTACTATTGCTTCATCATCGATAAACCTCATCATGATTATAGGTGATACTGTAGAGATCGAATCAGTTACATGCACAAGTAAATAGTGAGTTTCAATGACTTACTTTGCATTAAGTGAGTCAAAGGGGCAAGAAAAAATATCACACACTTGTGAAATGCACGACCTTGAATTCTTCTTGCTTACTCTGAATGGCGTAATGTAACATGCCGATATGAAGTATATCCTTATCGATCTGCCTGCTAAGCTAACTTCGGCAATCGTTCTTGGTCTGGGAGGCTCAACAACAGGTATTGGTTTACAAAATAATCTCCTCGTAGCAAAACTTTATAGCATACAGTAAGATTGGAGTTGTTAACATTACGTTTAACTATGGCAGAAATGTTAAGTAAAGTAGACGAGTACAGAGAGACATCATTCTCACCTGACCAACCTGCCCTTTTCCATGAAAATCTCCATGTTCTATTGGTCGCATTAAATGTCCGCGTTCTACCTGTGCAGCCCAAAGATCTTATTCTTAAAAACATAGTCTGTTAATTATAAGAGGTGCAAGGTTAGTAAAATTTGAAAGTTCAAGTCCCCGGATAGGGCACGAGTTTAGTAAAGTCAATATTAGTGCGCAAAGCTGATATGCATATAATTGAGGACTAGATAAATATTAAAGACTACAAAATTGTATACAATAGGCTATAACTAAAAAGAGGAGCAGGATTAAGAGGCGTACTACAAAATTAAATAAGAGTACTACAAAAATTAAATAGGCATGCTACGGACTTAAAACGGAAATTGGACAAGTATAGGGAGGAGGGAAATGTTAAGGACTGAATCTCTAATACAGAAGGAACTCCGAAGGAATTCCTATATGAGCGGAACTTGGCTTCAGTTTATAAGAAACTGCGCCCTTCACCACATCTCATTGTTATGATTTCAAGTCACAACTTAAGAACAGTAGGAACTCTGAGAAGTCTCACACTTAGAGGAACGAGAGAAGAGGAGAGAGCAAGTCTAAGTCTTCTTTAGCATTTCCAAAGGAAGCTAGGGGGAAGCTCCATCAGATATAATGTGGTATAGAAGCCATAAACTATGAAACTCTCATGGTCATTGTTGTGGTCATTATTGTCTCTCAGCAGATACAGAAGCTCCCAACAGATGGGATAGCATAATTTTGATACTATAATATTTCTTCAATTCAAATTCTGTATATCATGTCAACTTGATATATATTATTTCAATAGACAGGATACTGTATTTTGACCATATCATACAGTTTAGCATGATCTTTTGAATCAGAAAAATATTGTATATATTTTAAAAGCACTGCCAAGGTGGCTTCACATTGCAAAATTTGTATTACATCTATTGCATGAGCTTAATAACATGATGGTAAAGAAATCCTATCTATCACATAAGCACACACCCTCTGTAGAGAGTGATATCAGTATCAAGAGCAGTGTTCCAGAACACAGGCAAGGGTAAAGTCCAGAACAAGATAGCAGTGGATAACTTGACTACTAAAGCAAATTATACTGAGGAATTAGAGGAATTAGAAGTTGCAGATACTAATATTGATGAAGAATTCAAGTTTATTATGCTACAGGATTCCAGACCATAAGGGATCAGTTTGATATTTATATGATAGATTTAGTAGCAGATCACTCATTTTCAAGCCCTAAATATCTTGAGCCCCAAAAAGCACAAAGTTGATAAGAAGATTGAAGTATCCCTTCTCAGTATTGCTATATCTAACTACAGAATGACATGGATCCCTTTAATCAAGTACTCAAGAAATACTGTGCACCTTTTGTCTCTATAGCTATTCTTAATATACTTACAATGTAATCTGCATACTTCTATCGACCCAGGGATACCTATCCCAAAATCATCTCTACATTTGCCCCGGCAAGAAAAAATAAGTCTGTCAATAATCTCCCTTCATTACTTTTCTTTTCATAGGCGATATCCACAATTATTATATAACTTGTTGAACTATACGTCCTATCCACTTATGTCACTTTTTTTATAGCTGATACCCATTATGCTGCTGTCATCACTTATTCCAAATTTTGTGCTTTGTTTTATTCATTCACTAAATCATGTAATTTCTTTCTTCATTGTGTTTATATATTGCGTCCAGCAGTTTTTTTGTAGCTAATATCTATCCTACCACCATTGTCACATCACTTTTCGCTTTTTTTATGTTGCTTACTACATCAGGAAACCTAGGTTGAAATGACAAAGGATTCTAAATAATTATAAGATAAATAATAAAAATAATATACATAATTCTGATACATAGTCTGGTAATTGTAGATCTAGCACAGTACAGTTTATAGAAATCACAAAGTACATAAGACTTGAATGAAATGGCAAGTCACATCAGAGTTGCCAGATATTACCAGACATTATAAGACATTACCAGATGTATAAGTATGGTAACTCTGGAAAAGAAATAATATCTATACTCTGCAATTCTTAGAAAAAATGATCATATATTACAATAATTATATTTGTAGATAAAGCTAGATAAAGCTTGGGCTATCATCTGTAAGCCTGTTGAACAAGATATAATACTTGCAGGTCTGCTATAGCCCCTTATAATACATTATCTGTATATTATAATTATTAGAAGAAATAATCAATCACTATCATTATTGTGTGTAATTATAAATGTAGATAAAGCTAGATATGCCATTGCCATCTGCTGGCTATCTGCTGACTAATCATCAACTCCGACTGGTCATGCAGCGCCTCCCCGGTTTCCTGATGCAATACCTCATATGAGCCTAGATACGAGTATGTAAAATGACCATATACACATTTTTATATACTGCCATCTAGGCATGCATGATGATACCAATGACTCTATACTATTCTAACCGTGTCCGAATAACGTTGATGCCCGGGTTGGACCACACCCACCCCCCTCCTGGCCACACTAACGCACCTCCGTCCACGTCTCGCTGTGTAGCCATTACACACTCCTTCAATCGCATCCGTCTCATCCTGATCATCTAATTTCACTCTTGGCGCGCCAGAAGCTCTGCACCACCACCTCTGATCCGATATCAGACCCCAACCCAGCGGCATCACAAAGCAAATCCTGACGAATTTATCTGCTAGCCGGAATGCCCTGGGTCTGGACTTGGCACCACCGTTTCAGGTTATCAATCAAATGATTGGGTACCATTTGGCGAGCATTTGTGGAAGTACAGCTTCACGTAATGCCTCGACCATCGCTCGCATTTGATATCGCATCATTTGTTCTGTTTCCGAAAATCAGTCCAGCCGTCGTCTCCTCATTAAACCTCAAGCGGCGGACATTTGGCAAACGCCACTGTATGGCAATCTCCGCTCGCTGCACGGATTAAAGCTATTTAATAATACAACAAACTATGAAACCCATCATGTTCCTGTCGGGACTGCGATCACGCACTCGAGTTCGATGAGATGTCCTGATGAACGAATCGGAGGGGTATGGCCGTCTCAGGTGGCTCTTGATAGGCTGAGTGCAGGTCTGTTTGCATGCTTTTACTTCCCATCTCTCGAATACTGAGTACGATTCTGGTAGTGAGCACTGAGTATAAGTTGTACTCGAAGCTAGGAGAAGGCCTGGATCAGAATCAGGACATCCAGGCAAACATTAGACTGACGGAGTTAACAGAAAGATCAAGCTAAGCTGCGGATAGTGACAGATCGTCGGCATATGAGGGCGCTACCATTCAAATGAACGTAGCTTACCGGCAGGACAATTATAGTGGTCATATTGGCAACCGAGATGCCTGTCGAAACTTGATGAGTTTCGGAGACCTTGTGGAGATGAAACAACGTACAAAGTAGATATACGTAGAACATTACGCCTTAAGAAGGATGTTTGTCACAATTGATACTACCATGAAAACTGCCACCCACCGTCTCGATGCACAATCAGTGAGAATCTGCCAAAGTTTCCCGTTCTGTCTGAACATTATGAAGAAGAATTAGTTATCGATCGCAGCAGATACATGGCACAAACAAACACGATTTTAATGCACTAATTATCATAAGAACGAGAAATGCTAGATATGGGAAGAGTTTGAATTGGTATTGCGGAAGTTGACAACACTTACTGGTTTGTATAGCAGTGAACGCAGCATAGTTTCCCCATATCATTCTGTTGCTTCGAGTGATGAAACACCCCCTGAATCCTGAATACGGAGCAGGCGTATCTACATAAGTAATGGTGTCAAACGATAATCATAGACCTAGACATGATTCAGAAGCCTTACATTCCAGTGAATGAATGAAGTCATTTAACAGTATGCATTGCGGGACAAAACTTGCAGAGATTGAAACCACGAGCAGCATTCCAACTACTTTATTTCTATTCCAAACCGCCCAAGTCCTGAACCCGAGTATAACTTCGACAAAGAAATAATTAAAATTAAATTCTATTGATGTGGAGACACTTGTATCTTCAGCAAGGATCATCTGTATCATCGTCACCCCTAATTAACCCTAGTTCAGTACTTTAGTCGATACATCAGTGATTGGAAAACTTGCATGCTTGGACAGAGAAAGTCGCTTTACATGTTTCAATCGGAACGTCGAGGAATGTTTGATCTGTCAGAGAATCAAGTCATGTTCCTGTTTATAGTCTGAGGGGGGGGTTACGAACTCTGGAAGGCAAAATATATACCGATAAATTGCATGTATCTGAATATAAGAAATATGATTTTCGTGTAGTTCCATGGTGAGAACCAGATGAGTTTGATCTCGAGTCGTAGCGTTAAAATGTAATCATAGAACTAGACAAAACACAAAACATGTCAGAAAATAACAGTCGAGGTGGCGTACTTGCGTACGTGTATGGACACCCGCTGATACTGCACAATCAGTCAGTAAACGACAAGCACGGCGAGTATTTGTTGCGTCGTACTAAATATGAACTACACATGACGATGTAATTGTTTTAGTCGGCATTCGTTCGTGTCATCGAAACTACTCACGTCCATGATAAGCCTCTGATTCTGCAAGTACTGTACTAATACAGTGAGGGTATCGCTCATGATTGTAATGAGAAAGGACGAAAGTTTGTCACTGTACACGAGAAAGAGGGGCAGAACAGGGACTGCTATATTGGTTTTCCAGGCTCCCCAGTAATATTCTTTAGACATGGGCGCTGATTGCACGTTTCTATATTCCAGTGTAGGGCTAACCCTGCGAGGCTGGCCCAGATCAATCGGATCAAATCAGCATCATATTTATCTGTACAAAACGAAGTCGTATACAAAGATTTTTGTATGCAATAGTTAAGTTGTGGTCCAGATGGGGAGTAATTGTGATACTAGAAAAACGGCACAAGACATATAGATGATGGGAGAATGCTTGCCCAGACACTAAGTCAAGACAGGTAATAGATAGTGATGCATAACGGTATACCAGAATCTCCGACTCATCTCGATACAACTTGATTCGTTTGTCCTATATGGCTTGAAGGGTGAAATAAGAGCATATGGGGCACAAGACGATCGTAGCAAGACTCGGCTTTGAGAGCCTAAAGCGTCTGAAGTTGCTTGTGGCCAATGCGAGCCTCAGACCAGTCGATGCCGGAGCAAATTCGTGGCAACCCGGCTTGCAGTTAGTTGGATCCTTTTGATACCCGTACTAATGTTCATCCAGATGAATATATGGAGTCCAAGGATGAGCACTTGATCGATCAGTATGGAGCCTATCATTAAACTGGCGTCGATGCGTATTGATCGCAACTTGAAGTCGGTTGTATATTATTATCGGAACTTTGAATGCAGTAAAACGCAAATCTAAACATGAAATGTGCTCTTGACTAAGCTTAACAAACAACAATTAGATTTGGGGAAGCGAATTAAACTCACTTGAGCTTTGAGAGTAATAGCTAACACGGAAAACAGATTACAGCCAGGTCTGTTCAAAAAACTGCGTCTTTAAAACATGTTGGCTGCCAGTGATGATTACTTGCCACGAATTGTTACCATGATTGCAAGGTTTATACACCCCCTTATTTTCGTTGGATCTGATCAATTCCCGGTTGTATCTTGTGGCCTTTGAGAGAGAGAATTCATTGCTTTGTCATCGTGGAGGGCGGTGGCTGGAGGGCCCGTGCCACGCTGTGGATCAGGTACAGATAACTACACCAAGGAAAGAAGAGAGGTAGCAAAAAGTTGTTGTATTGGGGAACGCGAACTTGGAACAAAATATGTTTGTAATAGAAGATAAAGTTGTATCTTCGAAAAACATGAATGCTGGCGCGAGACAGCATTTTCTAGTTCTACTGATTTTATCAACTACTGCACACTTCATTTCGTCATCGAGTATGGCCGTCGTCACTTCGTTACCCTGTTAACACCCCCTTGTTCCGGATTTCAAGTTCCTAGTCTCCTTACCAGGCCCTGACGTCGGCCTAACCTACTTGGACTTGGGTTGGCTTGGTTCAGGGCTTCGAGCCGGGCCAAGCACAGCACTACTCTCACTTCGACTTCATTGAGGCTCAGCTGGACGCCATCACTGTGCCCTTGCCTCATAGACTCCGTGCTTACGGTGGCGCTAGAATACGTTGGAAAACCCAACCTCCCCACAAGCCGGATCGATCTACGATGAATCTGCAATAATTAAAATGGCCTCCTAGGCAATACGTTAAATTTTGCAAATGGTGATTTCAACGTTTAGGACGGATTTTGTTCGGAAAAGACAGGTGCAGAAGAGGAGGTCGATCAGTAGTAGTATGGCTAGGTGGGGCTCGTTACTTTTCGACTAAAAGTTGGTGTTTTTGTTCAACAGTGAGCTTTGGAGGGGTAGGTCTAGATGCGAGTACTGACACTGTTGATCTACATATACTGCATATTATACTTGGCGCGTTTCGAGACTATCTTCAAGGTTCTCAATGCGTACACTGTCACTCGCAGTCCTTGTTGTTTCTGTGAGCTTGGCGTTAGGCTCTTCAACCCATCAAGTGTGAGACGCACACGTTTTTCATCTCGAAATCATCCTGACGGTTTCAGGTACTCACGTAGCTCCTTATACTGTGTCAACCGTTTTTGAATAACGTCGAGCGCGCCTCGTCTAGCTGTACGGTCGTGTATTTTCCTTTCCCATCATTTTTAATCATATACATATGGATTCGATCATTCTAATGCCGTTCTTGGCGCGGAGGGATCTGTGCAGTACAACCTCTGACCAGACATCGGACCCTATCTCAATCCAGCAGCAAACCAGAAGAATGCATCAGTTCGCTCGGATGCCTTAGTTCTGGACTGGCTGCACTGTCTCAACTTATTTATTAATTGGGTACTATTCGGCGAGTCTTCGTTGCTCTCTTGTGGAACTGCAGCTTCATGTAATGTGTCGATGCTCACACGAATTTGATATCGCATCACTTTTTCTTCTGCAAGTTCCGCTCGTTGCAACGGTTCCTCTAGACAGACCAGCATCAATTAGACTATAGCTATTTGGGAATATGGCTAACTATGATACCCATTACATTTCTATTGGGATTGCGATCACGCGGCCGAATTCGAGAAGTGAGTGAACTGGAAGGTCTGGTGGCTCCTGATAGACAGAGTGCAGGTCTGTTTGCATGACTTCGTTGCCCATCTCTCGGATATTGAGTATAATTCTGGCAGTGAGCACAGAATATAAGTTGGACTCGAAGCTAGGAGAAGATTTAGATCAGAATCTGGGCATTCAAGCAAACATCAGACTGACGGAGTTAGCAAAAGGATCAAGCTAGACTGCGGGCAATGTCAGGTCATCGGGATGTAAGGGCGCTACCATTCAAACGAACGTAACTTACTGGCACGGTAATCATAATGATCATATTGGCAACCGAGATGCCTGTCGAAACTTGGTGAGTTTCGGAGACCTTGTGGAGATGAAACAACGTACAAAGTAGATATACGTAGAACATTACGCCTTTAGAAGGATGTTTGTCACAATTGATACTACCATGAAAACTGCCATTCACCGTCTCGATGCACAATCAGTGAGAATCTGCCGAAGTTTGCCGTTCTGTCTGAACATTATGAAGAAGAATTAGTTATCGATAGCAGCAGATACATGGCACAAACAAACACGAGTTGAATGCACTGATTGCCATTAGGACGAGAAAAACTAGAAATGGGAAAGGAAAAGTGTGAATTATTATTGTAAAAGTTGATAACACTTACTAGCTTGTATAGCACCGATAATAGCATAGTTTCCCCATATAATTCTGCTGCATCTAGTGGGGAAACAGCCCCTGAATCCTGAATAGGGAGCAGGTGCATCTGGATATGTAACGGTGTCAAATGATATTATAAATGCGGACATTGAAGCCTTACATTCCAGTGAATGAATGAATTCATTCAACAGTACGCATTGCGGAATGAAGCTTGCGAAGATTGCAACTACGACCAGGATTCCAACTACCTTATTTCTATTCCAAACAGCCCAAGTCCTGAACCCGAGTATAACTTCGAATCAAAGAAACAATTAAAACTAAATTCCTTTATTTTGAAGACACTTGTACCTTCCGCAAGGACCATCTGTATCATCGTCACCCCTAATTAACCCCAGTTTAGTACTTCGGTCGATACATTAGTGGTTGGAAAACTTGCACGCCTGAAGAGGGAAAGTCGCTTTACATTTTTCACTCGGAACGTCGAGGAATGTTTGATCTGTCAGAGAATCAAGTCATATTCTGGTAAGTAGTCTAAAGGAAGTGTTACGCACTCTGATAGGCAAGATATATACTAATAAATTGCATGTATCTGAATATAAGAAATATGACTTTCGTATAGTTCCATGGTGAGAACCAGATGTGTTTGATCTCGAGTCGTAGCGTTAAAATGTGATCATAGAACTAGACAAAAAACAAAACATGTCATAAAATAACAGTCGAGGTGGCGTACTTGCGTACGTGTATGGAACTCGCAGATACTGCATGAATCGGTCAGTAAACGACAAGCACGGTGAGTATTTGTTGCGTACTAAGTACGAACTGTACATGGCGATGGAATTGTTTTAGTCAATATTCGTTCGTGTCATAGAAACTACTCACGTCCATAATAAGCCTCTCATTCTGCAAGTATTGTACTAACGAAGCAAGGGTATTGCTCATGTTTGTACTAAGAAACGACGAAAGTTGGTCACTGTTACCAAGAGAAGGAGAGACAGAACAGAAGCTGTCTTCCAGACTCCCAGTATTAAAGACTCGACATGGGCGCGCTGACCGAACGTTCCTGTGTTTCGATGTAGGGTTAACCTGCGCTACTGCCTTGAATCAATCAGCATCTGGTTTATTACAAACGATGTTGTGAGTGATTGTGATAATAGAAAAACGGCACGAGCACATGGATAATAGGACAATGCGGGCCCAGACACTCAACAAGTAGGTAACAGATAATGATGCATACCAGTATACCATATAGATCAACTTTGAAACACTGCAACGATCAACCGGCTTTCCAAAACCGTCTGGAGCTACGGCGCCCATTCAACATCCAATACCGAAGTAAAAATTCTGGCAACTCAGCTTACAGCTAGTTAGATCCCTTTGTTGACCTGTAACATTCGGTCGGACGGTTGTATTGAGGCCAAGATGATCATTGAGTGTTGATTGATTGGTAGGAAGACAAAGTTGCATACTACTAGGTTATTACGACTGCGCATTGATCGTGACGAAATGTTTTTGCTGGAATTGATTGCGGTAAATCTTTAGGGTGGAATGTGGTGCTGACTAGACTTGAGAAATAACAGTTAGAATCTAGGAAACTCATCTAAGGCTTGAGAGCAATTGTTAGAATGAGAAAGATGTAAGAAAACCCTGTCTAGGTAATATCCTAGAAAGGGAAAACGACACTGAGAAGGATATGAGACGCTTAGAGGTTCGGACAACGATCGGAAATTGAGACGAGACTGTAATTGAGAGAAGAAAAAGATGGAAAAAGAAAAGAGAGAGAGAGAGAGATCCTAAGCGTCTAGACTCTGGTCAGTATTCAAGTAGTAGCGTCGAGTTGAGTATCGAACTAGTGATGTCATGTGTGATATAATGCATAGTATTACACCCTTCCAGCCTCTAAAGCAAAAATTCTCTGTAGCATCAACAGACTCAGCGCGTCAAAGGGTGCATCAAAACCTGATCAGAAAAACTTTAAAACCTGCAGGAAAGCTACCGCGCGGCTGGACCATCACCACCTGCCTTGTACCACTTGTCCAAAGCTTCGCAATCCTTGACCTCTCGGTGTGGCAGCCATTCGTCATCTTCTTGTCAAGATAAAATTAAAGGTCAAATATTAATTTCTTACTGACTGATTTCTTTTCTTTTCATTTGTTACTCATTTTCTTTTACTTTTCGACGCGCTTACTCGGCTATTCCCGAATATTCCCACGATCGCAATTTTTCTCCAAAAAAGGTAACGATTTGTCTCGATGAGTCTCGAGCGATCGATTTCGTCATTATAGTTTGTATCCGCCTCAGATAAAGGTGCGATATTTTAGTTTTTTCTCCTTTCTTTCTCCCTCAGTGATTTATAAAAGCACTGAGGTTCACATTCTTCTTACTTTCTTTATTTTCATTATTAAAATGTATATTAGATCTACTTTTTTTGCTCTATATAGGTAATTACAATATATTGATTTATAAAAGCACTGAGATCTATTTTTTCGCCCTGTATAGTTGTCATAACCTTGATAGGTTATGAGCCTGGGTGCGCTTAAGTGCAATGTCAGCAACAGATATGGACAAAACATTGCTATTTAAAACTCTTCCTAAACTCGCTTTGAATAGATCAAATTGGATCCTCTATAAAGCTTGTCTTAGTGCTCTTATGGGTGTGAAGGGCCTTCTTAAATATTTTGAAGGTTGAGCTGTTTGTCCTTACATTCCATCACTAGGGCCTGCTGCAATACCAGATGTGATAAAAGCTAGAGATGAAGTGCTAGAAAAAGATGAGGAATATCTAGCAAAAGAGAGTGAAGTGAAGAATATAATTCTTTCATTGATTCCCAAAAGTATGCAGATTCGCATACTTACAATTGTGACATCAAAGTTGATGTGGGAAGCTGTTTGCAACAAATATCAGAAGCAAACTCCTATATTTACAATGTATTTCTTCAAGATCTTTATTGTAATGAGAATTAAGATGTTCACAAGCACTTCACACAATTAGTTAAAATGAAAGAAGAGTTAGCAGCAATGGGACAAAGTATTTTGGATGATGATTTCATCATGATCATCATAAATTCCTTACTGATGATTTACAGAAATATTATCACTGGTCTTTATATAGCCAGTCAGATAACTAAGACAAAATTTTTATCCTTTGATTTAATTGGTGCAGTAGAAGATGAATATATAAGATGTATCATTTAGAGTGGATTGACCAGTACAGCATTTGCGAGCAAATCAGTAATATGTCCAACTAACTGGCAACTCAGGAGATAGTATACACCTTGAGTTGATACAATGAGTCTAATATGGTGTGTGAGGTGATCCTAAAGATACACCAATAACAACCAAGTATTCTGCAATGAAGGAATGCAAAATGTAAAGTGTGAAACACAAGTGTAAAATAGAATAAAAATGCAAAATAGGGGAAAAGGTGTAAAATGCAAAGAGATGTGAACTAAAGATAAGATATGAAGACTGGCAATAATAAAAGGTAGTAACTCAGTGTACAATACTGAGAGACTATGGCAACTAGGAATATGAAGTGTGACAAGATGCGATAATATAATAAACCTAGTGTTAGGATTTCGACTTTTACCCATTCTTCGGTCCAGAATTACCATATTCGGCTACTCATCACGTGGATCTCACGCGGTACGCACATGATCACTCACAAGAGATGTAAAACTCGATTCCTCCATATCTCCATCGATACTGGTTATTATCTTTCGTAAACTTGGGAACTTTACGTTATGGATGATTTCTCCATTAGGAAATATTCTTAGAATTCTTCTGATTTCTCTTCTTTTCATATGATGACGATCCTTTTTTGCTTTATTGTCATTCCTTCATCACCCTGTTTGATATTCTCACTCTTGCCTCCCCTTTTGCCTTGATACTACCCTCTTTTACTAGGGTTTAGGATATTCTAAACTGTATATAAACCACTGTATTTCCCTTGATAGTTCTCTAACTTGAATTTGGTTTTCCTCTCACTCCCACAACTTGCCCTCCTACATAGTCATCCTAAGTCATTGGATACTATCGGAGACCAATTGAGACGTTCCCTAACAAAAATTCAAGTTCCCTTTCATCAATTTTGACATTTCTGTCTACACTTTGTTGAAAGACTTTACCTTTCACATTATCATCAGTAATGCAGCTCTGTTGATACACTTCGACGTTTGTTTTTGACCATGATTAGTGTCGGATGGATATATTGCAGATTCAGAGATCCAGAAAATAACCTTCGGCAAGTTTTATAGCAACCAAGACTATTCAAGGGACCAAAGCCCCTTGTATCACCCAGCATCACCTGGAAATACCCCGTACTACTCCATACACAAATTATAGGAAGAGGAAGAACAACTTGGAAGTACGATTTTAGAGGATTACTTTGACACAGTCGAACAGGTGAACACAGAATTAGGAGCAGCAGCACAAGCATTATTGGATCAGACTTTAGCAGAAGTTGCAAACATTGTACAGGAAGCACAGGATCTTTCTCCCTCCCCCACATCGACACAATTACCAGACAAACCACTACCAGTTGTGAATTCCACCTCGACTCATATTGACGGTGCTCCATACCTCTACTTTCCGAATCAAACCCATCCAATCTTTGCAACCTACAAACATGCAAATATCCCTATTGTTCATCTCTTCAGACACATAACTATCACTTTGTACTGACCTCCCATGACCTATGAAAAAGAACATATACTATTTCCTTTCAACGAGTTTACTGCTTATCAACGAGCAGTAAAACACAAAGTACAACAGGTTCACTCTTATTCAGTCAGAACAGTACAGGTCAAGATCGAATACATTTCGGATTGGTACACCATCAAACAGAATTCTTGCAAAGAGCAGAAGAAATAAAAATCATCGATCGTTTCCTATTTCTCATCATTCCTCTCTCAGTTGCAGACTTCATTTTTACTTGGAACGATCAAGAGATTTTTGACGAATTAATCAGAGCAGTTTACAAGGTCAATCCAAGAAACTTACGCTTATATAACGAAGGAATCACCACTGAAGAGGAACAAGACCTCTACATAGAAGAGAGTTTGGGCCTCCAATACCATGGCAAATAATCCTTCCCTTTCCCCCCTCGACACTTTTATAAGAGATATTCAGATAGCTCTTAACGATCTTCCATTTCGATCCTATTCACCCATTTCATTGTCTACTATAACTCCTGTACTATCCACACCAAATTCATCTTTTCTTGATCACACTATCCAAATGGCTGAAACAAACACCACCGCTGATATATGTAACCTAGTGGCAGCTGAGGAGATCGCTATACGCCTATAGCTGATAC
>QGOD01002759.1:0-42028 GCA_003313065.1 Sarcodon sp. MG97 | reverse complement strand
ATTTTAGTAATCTGACTTATAATATTGAAATAATTCCCAAATTATCTGGGAATGAAAAACCTCATTTGCCCACAGTGATGGTATTGATGTGGCAGAATACTTGGTGACTCTATCTATTCTAACAACTTCTTTCTTATATTCTACATCTCATCCTCCAATTTTCCTCTTATTGTCAGCAAGCTCAATAACAAACAGTTTACTTATCCCTTTGTTGATATATCTTGATTGCTAGTTCTCACATTCTACTATCACAACTAGTAGATTTTCAACATTACTGACTAATACCATTACTATAGCCAGAACTTCACAGGTATATGGTAATTATAAATAGAGTCAATTATCTCCACAACTGAGAACTTCACAGAAAACAGGGCATAAAGCCAACTTTTCAAATTAGGAATAAGATTGAAACTAAGTTTTAAACATTTTAAACTTACATAGAGTAAAAACATACAATAGTATATATAGATAGCCAAATACACAACAGCTAACCACTACTGTCCCTTCTTTAAAGATGGGCCTAGTACATTTTGCTAATGTCTATCTAGTCTAGTATAAAATTAGGCAGAAGAACTATATAGACTAGCTGATGCCTACATTGAAAAAGTACTTTCCAGACAAACACTAAAGATTATCTTAGGTTATATCGCCCAGAACTTGTACTAACACATCTTTTGAGTTACTATTAATTGAAAATGCCAAGAGTTACTTACTTAGATTCCAATTCAACTGCTTGCCTCTTGTTAATGTTAATCTCTTCAGCACATTTGTTAATCTCTGACACTTCTTGAGTAGTTGGAAACCCAATGCTCCAATATTGAGGTGGAGTAGTAGGTGTGTACCAATTGTACCGATGTCTTGAGATCATCTTTTTGTGATCCATGATACTTCGTTCTTGTACAGGATTACAATCCTTTGTAAGTTCAGATTGTAGGGCACTTGACGGAGTTTGCCAAAGGGGTGGCTGTAAACGTGGAGGTAGTGGGCCCACTGCTTCATAATACTGGGCATGCTGAGAATAGTCTCCTCTTAAGCCATATGGCACTCACTTCTCTGCAACATTCACAGTCTCCAGCATGCATCCTTTTTCTTTCATCTGAATTCCGTTCGACTATATCATACTGGAACTTCAATCCTCCATTCCGGTTTGGATCAATTTCGAACTTGGCATTAATTGTCTCGGGATCATCACTAGTTCATGATAAATATGAGGAACATCTTCGTTTCAATACTGGACTTACTGTAAAGATCCACAATACCTTCCCCGACCCTTGAACCCCAGGTAGTCATCTAAGGGCCTCCTGGTTTTCAGGACTTCTTCTAAAGAAACTTTATTTCATCCAAGTCAAGGGGATGAGAGAAGCGACACACTATCAGCTGAAGGAATATTTTTCCCCGTTGTACGGATATAATCTATAACTAGAAGTGAACACGGAAAAAGAAATAGGAATCCTTGGCTTCAACAGCGAAAGCGAGCATACCACGCTGAGATTGGCCTTCGATGCCAGAGCCATCAACATTTGTCATTGGATGTGAGTGACCAAGTATAGAACCCGGACTAACAAGCATATATCAAGTTGAACAACCAACCAAAGGCAAACAACACTGACCCTTTGTTGTCCTGGTCGACTTGATGTGGCCCGTCGTCGTTTCTGCACATCGCCCCGCGACGTCTCCGAGCAAATATGCCACCAGATTTGCCTTTATCAGCTTTGGACAACCAAAGTTTGAATTCCCTCCATTTTCGATAATCCTGATGATATCGCTGAGCTGCCTTTGCTTTGATCTCGACTAGATGATCATAGCGACTCTGTAAATCTTCGAGCCGTGCTTGCAACACCTCTGCTGAAGACACGCATGGATTAACATCGGCAAGGGAAGATGGTGGAGGACTGTTCGTGATAGAAATATGGTTCAACAGCAATCGTCCAGAATATTAGTAGAAAGATACCCATAACATCAGATAACCCACGTGAACGTACATATTCTCTTTGTTGAGCATAGTATGAGCTGAATCCGAATTGTCACCTTTTGAATCCCCTGGCAGTAGCAAGGATGATGTCGTACCATACGGCTCATCCAATGGTCGAGAAAGGAGCGTCTGATCTGCCCTCATTTCGGGAAGCTCGTCGCGCAACTGCTGAGATTCATGCTGAGTCCTTCGGCTTTCGCATGGCATGAAAGCATTGGTTTCGAGCGCCTTTTTGCTGATCTGTACATGTTTACGAAGCTCGGCCTCCAGAACGCTGACGCGACTGTTAAGCTCTGGGACGTTAGTGTTTAACGAACCAACGACAGCCACATCTTGAGCATGTTGAGTGTCCTTAAACCCAAACTTATGAGCTAGACGCGCAGCATGTTGATTGGCTTCAATAAGCTTGGAACGCAGATCATTGTTTGCCCATTTGAGACGAGTTATCTGGAAGTAATTTAACGATATGTTAATACAAAGTGGGAGTAAAAGAAAAAGACAGGACTTTTTTCTCGAGAATTCGAATTCGATTCGGGTCTTGTACTGACATGAACACACTGGTCAATTGAAATAAGTTCCAAGTTCCGCGCCACAGACGTGTTCCCACATTTGAACTCGAAGCTACCACTTGACCCTTGCATGGATCCTGCACGCGAGGACGTTCCTCGAATATCTGTAGACACCATTCATGACTGGAACCGCATCAAGCACAACTATGTTGAGGCAGCATTAAGCCTGCTCGACCAAACCCTGGCTTCAGGTGGAAATTCCCATCTGAAACATAACATCCTACCTCACTTGAACCAAGTCCGTTGCTGCAGTCCTTGGCGTCATATTCCCGTTAACTTGGTCACTATTCTCAGTTCATAGAGTGTGCTTTCCAGGTGGCCCGCCCAAATCTTCGCGTGAATGGCCGCAATTTCGATGATTTCGAGTTCAATGATCAAGGTATGCCGAATGGCACGTATTAGACATCGTCACTTCCACACTCACGCGCGCGTAGAAATCGAGGCCTTTGACGAAGGACTAGATCGCCGAATATGGTCTCTCTCTGAACAATGCCTGCAGTGGGATGTCGATGTTGCAAGGAAAAGACGAGAAAGACCGACGGAAGTCGAACGGTTAATGCGCGAAATACTCCAAGACATTCCAGAAAGCTCTACAGTGACCCAGGAGTTTGAGAACGAATTAATTCACGAAGGTGTGTCTGTCTTTTGCACTCGTCCTCCTAGTGATATATTTAAAGGTCGTCAGATCCTATGCCTTCTCATGCGGAAGATACATTTCATAGAACCTTCGCTCTTTCAGACGAACTACAACAGGTGAGCTGTTCATGGATTGCACGTTTCTCTGATTACGAGTGTTTCGACAGACCGTTCCCTTCCAGTTGCAGAGATTGGACACACTGACGAATGCAGAATCTGAGATTTACTCAATCAGGTCATAGTTTCAATAATAGTTATGTGTTAATAGTATGACCAACGCGTATACGTTCATCATGAACTTCTGAATCCTCTGACACCTCCTCGCCGCCCTCGTGTTCCACCTCTCCCATAAGATGCCCGAGAACTACCTCTTCCTCGGTCTAATGCAAACCCGGCCCTGCCTCGTGATCCACCGCGTTGGAAACTACCCCTTCCACCTGAAGCACCTCTGGGACGAAGACCCCCACGGCCTCGTATCTTTTCTGTCATAGACGAAAATCAATACTCTGCATATATCCGGAAACCATAACATACTTGTAGTTCCTGAAGAAACATGAGTTAATATCTTGAGATGTGATGAACAGATAGCACAAGTGGCTTACCGCCAACAACTTTGGGTTTTGGTAAAAATTTATCGATGGGGAAAAGTTTGTCACCTCCAATGTATAGTTTATCACCTTTTTTGAAGCTGCTTGCCACCATTCCTTCATTCATCTTGACCGAAAAGTACATTTGGTTAATTGGTCCGAGTATCTCGTCGACTTTCCCAATGACAGATTTGTTTTGAAGGTAAATTGGCGCATTAAACCACGGCACCCTGTCAGGATTCAGCGATGAACATAACATTTCGTCTTCCACGGCATGTATGAAAGAACCCATTTCTAGTGCGAAGATGTTATAAACAAGCATTGGAGATATAAAATAGCCTCACCAATAACAGTATCAGGAGGTCCTGCATCTCGAGGTTGAAACCCACCACGGCCTCCACCCCTCCCTGTGTGATTATAGAGTGTAGCTAATGAAATGTACTGTTTGGAAAAAATCCAATGAATACACACCACCACGGCCTCTATATGCACCTCGACTCATGTTCCAATAGCGAGGAACAAGATGATTGGTAGTGACCAGCCTTTTTCAGTCTTGTTATGGACTTTTTCTATCAGCGACGCTCAGTTAACACTAATATAAACATAAAGCCTCTCGGAGCATCCAGACCACACGATGTACCGGAGTTCTACGACCAGGTTCACGTAGGACCAGACGTCCTAGCTGCTCTTTCAGTCCAGCGGTTGGAACGTTTGACATTATCAATTTCCCCAGAAACACGGTCTCCCTCGCAGTATCTGGACTCTCTCATATGTAAGGCTATTGTCGACCATGATACGGTTCGTGATATCGTCTATCTCTTGGTAGGATATACAAACTGTCATGAAGCCAGCAGGTTTGAGTATCCCTCCATCTTATGCACAAAAGTTTGGCTGGCCGCAATTCACCCCGCCATACATACAACCCTCGTCAAACACTCGTTGTTCCGTTACAATCGTGCGACCTGTCGAGCTCACAAAGATTTTTTTGGTTGCCCTGACCACAGCAAGTTACGAACTCGCTTGCGCCAATTCTTCTCTGTTTGAAGACTGGTTCTGTACGGACGAGCCTATCCTCCGTCAATATACTACATACACCTTCGCAAAAGATTCAACTCAAGCAGCTGACGCTTTCCAATTTCATATACTCATGGTTGAGCCAGTATTACAAGGCTATGCTTCTGCAGGCTACACGAAATTTTTCGTATCTATGCAGGGGGACCAGAATTCTTGGATCCATTCATTCAATCGCAGGTCTACATCAGAACTCGGCATCGACAGTGATAAGGAAGGCATTGAGATTGACGAAAGTTTCCTAGCAGGCTCTGTCCTCCACACTATGTCAAATACATCCCCGGCTGCATCACCTCGTGCTTCTGTGAGTGAAGCTGCTAGTGGCGTTTTACCTCACTGTTCGAGCGACTCGCCCCTCGCTTCGTTGACCGAGTTGCTATTCTCATGTGAATCATGGTATGGGCCAACCTTGCCGTTTACAGAGGACTACACCGTGTACATCCGAACGTTTGATCTCAGCAGAACTGGCTTACTCGATGGTGACTGGGTACGTAGTTGCATCTTGCAGGTTGCCTAACCCTCAGCGGAGTTATCGCATGTTTGCAGGCCGTCATCTGTTTGACAGGGACTCCAAGATACCGCCTTGTCTGCGTTAAAGCTGCAGATAATTTGGTTCCGAAAACGTGCGACATTTTCACTTGACGTCCTTCTAGCGCTCATATATTCGTCGTAGCGGACTCTTGATGGCGTCACCGACTCTACTATTTAATATCAATGGGGGAATCATCTTTACGGATATGACAGTACACCTCCGTGCAAGTCCATTCGGTTCCCGTCACCCGGCTATCCCAACGGCGCGCACAATGACCATCGCTCGCGTCGCTTCCCCGTTATCAATCGACCGAGCTTATCAGCCCTTGTTTTTACAAGCGCTGAAACACTATTTCAACGGCAAGGGTAGAACGAAGCGATTACTAAAACAAGGAGATATAATCTGTACAGATATTGATGCGGATCATCTTAGATGTGTGTCCAGCAGACCCACTGAAGACATTGTCTCTGACCCCGATGCCATAGTCCATAGGTCAGCGCTTCACGAGCAACTGTATTCTATGCATTTGACGATCGATACGATATAGACTCCCTGTCTGTACCTTTCGTCCAAACGAAACTATATTCTTCCTTGTCACGAATATTGAGCATGATGTGGTCTTTAATGAAGATAATCGAAACCCACCTGATACATATACAGGCTCCACCATCGGAGAATTAGGTTGTTTGGTCGATCCGAAGTCAACTAGGATAATCCAAACAGGTTTAGAGCAATCCCGCGTCCCTGATGTCGCTTCAAGGACGAGAACAGGTAAGACTATATTTGCTGTCCTCCCTCAGTCACTTAGAAGAAAGCGTTAGATGTACGATCATCAAGAACTCTGCTCTCATCCTTTACGAACAGACCTCGCTCTCACGTTTTAAGTCCGGGTAGTCCTTACAGACAACTTCATCAAATTATATCTGCGGCGCTTTTGAAGCACGCAGTTGAATACCGCTTACACTTGTCGGTTTTGCTCAAGGGCCCACGAGGTGTTGGGAAATCCACCATCGCTACTTGGGTCTCACAAACCTTGGGAGTCCACTTGCTTGACGTAAATGTTCTTCTGACGACTTGTATAGCCATGCTCACTGTGTATTGCAGATAGATTGTTTTGATCTAATAGGAGACAATGACATACAAACAGAGGGTACCTTACGAGCACGGTTTGACAATGCCTCTTCATGTTCACCTTGTATCTTGCTCCTACGACACGTAGACGCATTCATGCAAACTACTCAAAGTTTAGAGCCTGGAAAAGGTTGGCTACCTAACCTTGAACGTAATTTTCTTGTTCAAAGATTGTTGTAGAACCCTATATCGTCAATATCCTGCGGGATTGCATCGACGAGTTACGGCGGCCCTGGAAGTTGACAGGTTATCCAGTTATCGTCGTTGGAACAACAAACGACCCCGTCACGTGTTCTTCTGGCCTCCTTGCTTCTTTCAAGCATGAGATAGTCTTTGACGTGCGTATGTTGTTCATCCATGTGCATCTTCCTTTTGAAACTGCTTTTGTAGGCGCCTGATGAATCAGCACGAGCTGAGATCCTGGAGGTTCTTTGCCACGAATCTATTCTAGGACCAGATATCAATTTCTCGAACTTGGCTACCAATACTGCAGCCTTGGTTGCGGTGGACTTGGTCGACCTGATGAGCCGAGCGAAGTCTGCATCATTAAAACGCACACTGGATGGTGTATCGTGCGTGAGCTCCGTTTCGTTTGAGTCTTTCGCAATCGCTATATTTGTGTCATAGTTCTTCAAATCATTCACCCTTTGACCTCATATCCGCCGGAATATCTTTGACGGACGCCGATTTCACGGTGGCTCTGAGCAATGTAAGAGCGTCTTATTCTGATAGCATTGGTGCGCCTAGAATTCCAAACGTAATCTGGGATGACGTGGGAGGCCTCGCAAACGTCAAAGAGGATATCATGGATACGATTCAGCTTCCTCTTGAACATCCAGACCTTTTCGCCGATGGCCTAAAGAAACGATCTGGTGAGCCTTTGTGTCACAAATGTCCTTGTTCCTAGTTACTGAAGTCATCTCATTGACTTTCAGGGATCCTGTTATACGGTCCACCAGGTACAGGAAAGACATTATTGGCCAAGGCGGTGGCAACTTCCTGTTCTCTCAACTTTTTCTCCGTCAAGGGACCTGAGATTCTGAACATGTATATCGGCGAGTCAGAGGCAAACATTCGGCGAGTCTTCCAGAGGGCAAGAAACGCAAAACCGTGTGTAATCTTCTTCGACGAGTTGGATTCTGTTGCACCCAAACGTGGAGCCCATGGTGATTCCGGCGGTGTCATGGATCGAATCGTCAGTCAGTTATTAGCTGAGTTGGATGGGATGACATCTGGGACAAGCAGCTCCGACGTGTTTGTGATAGGCGCTACCAATCGACCTGATCTGTTGGATCCCGCCCTTTTGCGTCCAGGGAGGTAAGCAAACTTTTGTTCTTTTACCCGCTATCTACTGATCAGAAAGCATAGGTTTGATCGAATGCTCTATCTCGGAGTCAGTGACTCCCATCACGCACAGCTCAACATAGTTGAGGCTTTGACAAGGAAATTTCGTCTTCACCCTGACCTCGATCTCAAGTCCCTGGTGGAAAAGTGTCCGTTCCATTATACTGGAGCAGACTTTTACGCGCTTTGTTCAGATGCCATGCTCAAGGCTATGTCTCGCAAAGCTGAGCAGATCGAAGCTAAACTCGGTGTGTAAATTGGGTGTAGAAGCGGCATCCAACTGAATCATCTCTCTTTAGTCACATTGAACCGGGCAATCACCCCAAAACATTCATATCTCATCACGCCTCAATACTATCTGGCAGAAATTGCTACACCCGAGGACATTGAAGTCCTTGTATCTCAAGAGGATTTTGAGCAGGCCTTCCGTGAGCTCAAACCAAGTGTCAGTGAAATGGAAATGCAGCACTACGTTCAAGTGCAGCAGCAGTTCTCAGACAGAGTCTAGGTTTATAGATGAAATATGTGTACACTCGGTTTACAGATATAAAGTACATATCATAACGCATCAGAACCACTTGTTCGGTTTCAAACCAATCTTGTCTAATACGCCCTTGAAACTTTGCGGTATGAGTGTGCCCAATGCTGCTGAAGAACCGTGCTTGACGGGGACTCCTTCAACGTTGTACTTGTGCTGGATTACACCGTCGATTAAGACCTCAACGCGGACAACTGGACGGTCAGGATCTGTTGCATCTACCTCAAATGTAGACCTAATAGTGAATCGAGATAAATGACGGCCGTCATGATTGAATTTTGTCCACTTGCCACTTATAATTTCCTATTGGTAGGTACTTGCGCACTCTTTCTTTTGGGATGTTTTCAACAAAATCCTCAGCGATTTCCAAACCTTCGTCATTTGTCATGACTCGTCGATGTATCCTGGAGACTGTGTCTTTACTTGAGGGTCTTAATGTCCTAACCACAGGGATGTAGAACCTAGAGTGTGCGCTTAACGGTGATAGGACATGTGGGTGAAGGTTACTCACATGCTCATAGGACTTGTAGAAAATTCCAAAACTCGATGGCCCAACGCATTCCCACCAGTAAACTCAATTTCCGCGAATTCGTGACGATCACCAGACAAGACTATGACATTGGGGACTGTAAACAATGCCTCAAGGATGACGGCTTTTTCTTTTTCATATGCGGCCCACGAATCAAAGAGGGAGTCGTGGGTCCACAAAGAAGTGAACGGCACTGAAGTTATGATAAATTTGAACGTCGTAGTTGAGTTCACCTGAGACGGATCATCAGACTCAAATTACAAAGTACAAATCTTACTTACTCTTGACAGCCAGTTATAAAACGTTGTCAACTGTTTGTCACCCAACATAGTGCGACTGGTTGGTTCAACTTGTTCTACATTAGAGCGATGGCGACGAGTGTCCATCACAAAAAACGCAGCATCTGCACCGTAAGTGAATTCGTAATAATGCTGATCTTCGTCCGGAGAGTCATAATTGGCTTGGGCGTTGTAGATGCGGAATGAGTCGGCAGCATTTTGAAAAGGTGCGCTGTCAGTAGACTGACCAGCGAAGTTGTTAACAAACTAATAAGACGACTGTGGTTAGCGTAACAGCCGAACCTTCATAGAGAACAGACTTTCCTCATGATCGTCGTAAGTGTGAATGATAGCTATGAGCTGCTGAATATCGGAACACGTGAATTGGAAAGATTAAGACATACGAAGATGCTCATAGATCTTTCGGAAACTGGGGCTCTGGTAGTTTCTCCTATAAAGCCTACGATATGCATCCTTGCTATCGCCGAAATATAATGGTACGTCAGCATAAACAAAATCACCCAGGAACAACATGAACTCTGTTGGAGCACTAGGAGGCACGAAAGGTAGAGCACTGTCTGAATCGTTACTAGCAATGGATTCGTTGAAAAGACTCTGTCTGGAAGATGTACCCTTTGAGCTAGCATAGCCGACGTCGGTAGATTCAGCATGTACAATTGTCACACTCTCGTGGAATTCCGGCCATAAATAGTTTGCAAGTAGGTCAAACCCTTTAATCCGCCTCCCGTGCAACGGTGCATAAGGAAAATTTGGTTTTATGCAGGATGTCACCAAAAATCTGAAATTAGAGCCGCGATGCATGCGAGGGTCAGGGAATGTTCGAAAGCGAATCGGCCTCGGCGGATATGGCAGAACCGAACCGTTATGTAGAGCAAGGGTGTCTGAAGGCCAGAAGGGGGCATGTTATACCGAGCGACAGTAAAAAGCCCAGGTTACATACACTCATAAGCTGTATTAGGCCACAGTTGAGGTAGAAGGGTAGTGTTGACCCAATCGTTCTCTGGCGACAGAGTCACGGAGGGCCCGGCAGACCATGATTGTTGACTATTGTCCCTCGATTGTCTCCATAGGATTTGAATAGACTCAGTGACGCTTGGATAGCGAATGGCTATCTTGACGCCGTCAGAATAAACAGCCCCAACACGTGTAAATATGACGTTTTGAGCATCGTCAAAGTAAGGCTCCGCGACAAGATCAACTGCCGCCAGGAACAAGAGTGAGTTGATGATGAGTGAAGTGACTTGAAGGCGGTGAATAGGCGTCGGGAGAGAGAAACAAAGTGAAAGAGCCTGTCTGAAGAGGGTACTAGACTAGAATGAACCAAAACATTGCCTTGTCAATTAACGATATCTATAACTGATGGAAAGACGATTTGCGTACGTAGACGATAACAGGCTTTGACTGGGTGTTGCGGGTTTTCTCATCCTTTATGGGTGCAGAAGACACGGTGGATGATATTGAGATATAGAAACATGCGAGGTAAGACGAATACAGAGCAGGAAGCACAACTTTTCCGCCTTTAAATGGAATCTGAAGAAGGCACAAGACTTCTGGTCAACAAAATAGATTGACGGCTGAGACTGTCGATGTACTAACGATACGGAGGAACACATAGGATGCGACACGGAATAAATTTGAAAATATAGTGCAGGCGACTTGCATGGTGGTGGTGGTGAATGAAAAGAAGGGGCATGGTACTATTTTTGAATACAATGCTGGTGCTACTTATAAAACCTTCCTACTCTTCATTTTAATCCCTAATGAATTGGCTTTTGTCTTCTTTGCCAGGTGTATGTTTGCAGCCTTGGACGTCGAGATTAATGCCTTGGTCGACTCAGGCAGCAGACTTTGCAAGTCAGGTTCTACTGCCTCTGCCTTTCTCTTTACCGTGATTGTCCCTGAATTATTATGCGTGCTGCCTCCAGGCGTAGCAGCGACCTTGGAGAATACTGACCGTACGATTTCCTCGTCCTCTTCGTCTTGCAACTGTTTTTGTAAATCCTGTTCGGTCTCGATTTCCTCTCTACTGATCGTTGCAAGCAAGTCCACTGATTGTCCCACCCTCTCATTCCTCGCGTTTCGAGCACGTATGTCCTGCAGTGCGTCAAGAATGTCCATCTCTCGTTTAGAGTCTACCGTCCTGTTCTCTAATGCTTTCATTGGATTATTCTCTTCCTCTTCTAGTTTTGCCAGCCGGTCCTCTTCTTCCCCAATTCTCTCTTCGCGCCAAGGCTCAAAGTTCCTGGATGCCCCATGTTCTGCAGAATAATCTGTGTTCTTAGGATCAGTTTTAAAAGTGATCTCCGCCGAACATAGCGTGCTATTGGGCTTGCAAAGTAAGGTACATGATAATAACGATCAACATGTATTGAACGCACCATTTGATATAGAACCGAAATATCTTTATACCATAATAATCTTCTCCTTCGACAGTTTCTTTCCGCGCATTAAATTTCTTTCCCTTGTAGATGTATTCGCCGCAAGTGTTACATCGCCTAGATTAAGGGACGTCGGTGGTGTGAACAGCGGATGGAATGACAGTACAACAATTACATAGAGAATGGAGCCATTAGACGGACAACCTGTTGGGAATTCTTTGGTTGCGACCTCCGGGGGATGAGATCCGGGTCAAAGTCAGGAGGAAAGTATTTGTTGAGAACTATTCAGGAAGATTAATATCGAACAGAAGAGGCGATAAATAAGAGAATGCGACCTTTTCGTTCAGACATGACGAATGCAATCTACGATAGTAACGAGACGTCAAGTCCAAGGCTGAGTGGCACCACTTGGCTCACGTGAAGTCTTGTCTCACTTAACCGTCATGCAGTTCTGGAAGCCTGGCACAGTCGGCCCTGGCAGCACACTTGATAGAGCTACTGAAATCGAGGATGTAGTAGTATCGTCTGCACCGATCTCGTCCGCGTATTCCATCCAGTCCCAGCGGCAGCGATTGCCCATTTACAAACATAGTCTGTACCCTCACAATATTCTTCCCTCCGACACTCAGTGGATCCACAGGAGAGAAATTATTATATGCCATTGAAAAGTTTGGTGTGGTAATAGTCGTAGGACAAACAGGGTGCGGTAAAACTACGCGTCAGCTCTTTACCGTTGTACTTTTATCATTGATTTTAACCTTGTCTCACAGAGTTGCCTCAATACCTCTATGAGGCCGGATGGGCTGCTAACGGTAATATGATTGCCTGCACCCAACCCCGCCGTGTTGCAGCTACGTCAGTCGCTGCTCGAGTTGCTACAGAAGTGGGATCAATACTCGGCGACGAGGTTTGCAATCTAAACATCCTTCTTACATCATTTAATTCGTTATCAAGGTCGGCTACACTATTCGTTTTGAGGATGTCAGCGATAAAGAACGAACGCGCATTCGCTATATGACTGATGGTGTTCTCTTTCGCGAAGCTTTGATTGATCCTCTTCTCAGCCGCTATAGTGCAATTATGGTCTGTCCTGCCAAGTCATGTTCTTCTGCAGCTCACTCTGTCACCAAGGGAAAAGATTGATGAAGCTCATGAACGAAGCGTCTACACTGATTTGATTCTCGGCGTGCTCAAAAAGTCCAGTTTTGTTTGCAATATTACTGTTCGATCAACTCAACTCCACACTCAGAATCCGACGCAAACGACCTTCACTTCGTTTGATTGTTTCTTCTGCTACAATTGATGCCACGGCCTTTCTGGAGTACTTCACTTCAGGAAATTCGAACGATGAAGTCACAATTGCAAGCTTAGAAGGACGTATGTACCCTGTGGAACTTGCTTATCTCCAGGAACCAACGTCAGACTATGTCCGGAAGGCTGCGGAGATCATCTGCAGCATCCATCTTCAAGTTCGTTATCCCCTTTTATGCCTGTCAGATGATTCCTGACCTTTTGGTGCCAGCAAAGCCCCGGTGATATTCTTGTGTTCCTAACAGGGCGCGAAGAAATTGAACGTTGTCTGGAAGAACTATCTGAAGCTATTGTCAAGTGCGTGATTGTTAATGCGTCTCTAACTCACTTCGACTCAATTGCATTGAAGTTTCCCCCGGAATTCGTCACGCATAGTTCCTTTGGCTCTACATGCAGGACTGAATACTGACGAACAGATGCACGTTTTCACACCAGCTGAGCATGGATCTCGTAAAGTTATCATCTCTACCAATATTGCTGAGGTAAGTTCTGGGACAACCTTTGTATAAGCATCTTTAAAATCGATACAGGCCAGCGTTACTATTGATGGCATTAAATTCGTTGTTGACTCAGGTTATGTAAAGGTAGGGTAATCTTCTCGAACTTGATTTTGACATACCGATATAAATCATGCTTAGATTCGCACCTATAACCCCACGACTGCACTTTCTTCACTTTCTACCGTCCCGATATCCATTGCATCTGCTACTCAACGTGCTGGCCGGGCCGGGCGTACTTCTGCCGGTGTCTGTTACCGTCTGTACCCTTCGTCTGCACTACGGTATCTTCCACCTACAACCTCACCCGAAATAACTCGGACCGACTTGACGACGCCAATCTTGCAGTTGAAGTCGCTCGGGATAAATGACTTGATGAAGTTCGAGTGGGTCAGCGCGCCACCAGCTGAGAGTGTTCTGCGAGCATTGGAAGGACTTGTTGCCGCAGGAATGGTTGACGAAGATGGTCGCCTGACTGTGACTGGTGAGAAGGGAGCTGAATGCCCTGTTGAAGTAAACATTGCTCGGATGGTAGGTCTTATCTCGACGAGGTTGCGCTTTTGATAAATTTCCCCTATAGTTGTTCGCTTCTCAAGTCTTCGAATGCGGCGACGAAGTCTTGACGATTGCTGCCATGACCTCTGTCCAGGTCAGCTTAAAGTATCTATCCACAGACTTAGTTTGATGAATGGTATATCAGGATGTTTTTGTCATTCCTGATGGTGCTGCCGGTGCCTTGGCAGAACTAGAACGAAGAAAATTCACAGCCCAAGAAGGCGTATGTAGATTTAGCACTTTGCGTGACCGATATTGACAGCTTTCTAGGATCATCTTACACTACTGAACGGTACGATGGTCACCATTGTAAAGCGTAATCAATAACTTACGGATAAAAAGCATACAACGCTTTCACACGATATGGGCAGTCATCTTCGTGGTGTAAAACGCACGCCTTGTCGTTTCGTGCCCTGTCACGTGCGGTTTCTATCAGATCACAATTGAAAAAGTACATGCAACGGTTTGATCTACCGATAGAGAGCTGTGAAGGCGATACTAAACGACTATGCCAATGTTTAGTCAGTGGTTACTGGCGCAATAGTGCACAATGGCATGCAGACGGAACCTATAGATCTGTCCGTGGTAACATAGTACGTTCCGTTAACCCGCTTTGCTTTGGCCGGGAGCCTTGAACAAGGTCGTGCAACACAAGGTTATTCATGTTCACCCCAACTCGGTCCTTTTCACTCGAAAACCTAGGTCGGGGTGGGTTATATTCCACGAGATGGAAGACACTAAAAAGACACAGTGAGATTCGCTGCTTTTATTCTTGTGTTAGCGAGCTACTTTAATCACCTGTACTAACACAGGATCCGGATATTAACTGAAATCGAACCAGAATGGTAATCTTCGAAATATTATCTGAAAAGCGATTGTCCATTAACTGGTATTGCAACAGGCTACTTCAGCATGGATACAAGTACTACGATAAATATGCGCCGATAAAGTAGCGTAACTACGTAGAAGTACTGATGGACACACATTCCTTGGTCCTCACGGTACCAGCCTCAGTAACTGTACTATGCATAGCTACTAGTAGTAATGAGAGGAATGTGTCACAAAAGTAAAACGTTGCCTTATTTAGAACGGACTTGAAGACTGGCAAGTACAGACTCGGAAACACTCGCTCAATTAAAAATGGGGGCCGGTCAATCCAAGCCCGAAGACGAGAAAGTCTTTTACAACGAAACTCCCATACAAGTACGTGTTCTCTTTTACTCATTCATGTGGTTGTTGCTAGGATTTACTGCTCATGTATACAGTTTTCTCAACAGGTTGTAGATCAACTCCAGGCTTCCCCAACAACGCCTCCAGAACGTCAATCGACGCTCGATGCACACATTCGGTCACGTATACAAGCTGAGCTTACTAGGCTACAGCAAGAAGAGAAGGAGGTACGCGAGCAGATTGAGACAGCGTTGGAGAAGGAGAACTTGGACCGGGAACATGTCATGGCAGGGCAAGAGGACTCGGAAATGATAGGAAGCATCAAGAGCAGTACGTCGTTAATGGGAGACCTGGATGAAGTTGAGAGAAAGGTCGAACGGTATCATGCAAGGAGGGATCCGGTAGACTATCCCCAAGTGAGAGAGCATGGCGAAGCTCTTGTATCTTGCTACAGGTGATTGTGTCTTTTATTACCTGTCCAAGTGTTCTCACATCTGCTATCAAGGTCACACCACAAGACACCATTGGACTGCTGGAGAGAAGTCAGTTTGTTCAAAGCAGCAATAGCACTAGAAGAACAAGTCGGTATAAGATTTTCGCTATATTGTCTGTTTCTCATTATCATTGGTGTTACAGAAGTACATAGATTCCCTTCGGTGAAACGTCCACTATAATGCTACCTTGTCCCGAATAGAATAACAATTTCTACAATGTCCATTGAACTTCGAAAACCTAAGTCGACCGATCGCTATCCTTGTCAGTGGTCTGTGGTTGTTCGTCGATGTCACCTAGAGCTGAATACTGTGAAAACGAACGGGAGCTGCGTGTGAAATTGGATAGACGTCTATGATCGAATTTCCGTGTGAACACTCGTGCAGGAGGACGGACTTGATGCTCTTCTCCACTCTGAGTAGAGTACATAGAAATGGAACTTGTAGTAGAAGCCTTATGGACAAGTGATGCGGGGGGTTGGAGGGAAGGAGAATTAGGTATGGGTATATCAGTTTGAGGCTGCGCGCTCGATACACAGGAGTGAGAGGCAGCAATTAGGGGAGAACAAAGTTGCAATTTTCTGGGCGGTGATGGGGTAGAGATAAGGTCGGAATTAGTAGCGGTGGTTGGTCGGCTATCAGTTTCCGCAAGTTTTTCGGATAGTGCCGGTGAAGCAGCAAATTTGACTTTTCGCTCATGTGGGAATGCATAGGTGGGGATATAGGTTCTTGGAGAAAACATCGACGCATTCTGACGGGTGTTCTTTCTCGTAGTGATATTTGACAGCTACAACATTCACAATAAAACATGAGGCAAGACGCATATTTTTAAGCAAGAGATTGCTGACCGTTTCCTTCCTCAATATCTCATCCTTCCGTTTGATAGCCCTGCCCCATAGCTTCCAGCCGATAACTGCGGCGAGGGCAAGAAATATTCCTGCGCATGAGCCACCAACAATTGAGGCAAAAGGGAAGGCGACGTTATGAGAAACAGAAGTTGAGGCAGGCGAACTAGAAACAGAGGAAGGTACAGTAGAAAAGATGGTAGTCGTCACGACATCAACATGAATGGCATCGTCTGCTGAGGAATAAACGAAGGGAGACATAATATACTGAGCTTGGAGCGGACGTTGAGCTAAAAGAGACAAGAGGAGAACAAAGAATAAGGGAAAGGGCGGTTGGAAGAAAGATTTAAGAAGGCATCAAGGGTCGGACAGATCGGCGAAACAGACACTATAATGAATGGAGGGACCAGCTTCGAATCGATGCCTCATGTTGTATGTTATCAGGCCCAATCAACAGGTCAAGTTCTCAACATCACTGCTGTCCAGTAAGAAACCTTTAGCGAGCACGGCTATCCAGAAACCCTAGTCAATCGCAATTCGTCCGTTGGGAGTGAGAAAGGAGAGCATTTGTGGACCACGTGTGTTAATTATTATGTCACGTAATGTTATTCTGTCACCCGCGTCGGTGTCTGTGACATTTAGTAACAAACCGTGACACTCCAGCCAGACCTCCACGTAGTAGCAATATTTTCGGAACTCTTCCTTCTCTTCCTCCATCCAGGTTATGTTTTAGAAGTCGTCCAGTTCAATAATTACAATAATCGCAACACACTCAAATGGACTCGCCATGGACACTGTCTCCCCAGGATGTACTGGAGCACTTCCAAGTAGATCCTTCTCGTGGACTCACTTCTCACCAGGCTGCAAAGCATGCAGAGATTTACGGAACAAACGGTACGCTTGCTCTGCGTCATTTATTCTTCCTCATGTTTGTCTCTTACCTTCTCTTTCCCCTCACTAGAATTGCCAGAAGATCCGCCAACTCCACTATGGGCGTTGATCCTGGAGCAGTTCAAGGATCAACTTGTGCTGATATTACTGGCATCCGCGTTGATTTCATTCGTTCTAGCATTGTTTGAATCTCAAGAAGGGTCTCTCTTCGGTGCCTTTGTTGAACCTCTCGTTATCCTCTTAATTCTGGTTGCCAATGCGACTGTAGGCGTCATTCAGGAAACTAATGCGGAAAGGGCAATCGACGTAAGTCCTCTTTTTGTGATTATCAGCTCTCACCATATCAAAATCTCAACCAGGCCTTAAAAGAATACTCACCCGACGAGGCTAAGGTCCTCAGGTCAGGCCAACTGGCACGCATCCATGCTTCTCAACTCGTACCTGGAGACGTCGTGTCTGTATCCGTCGGCGACAAAATCCCTGCTGACTGTCGACTCTTGTCTGTGTCTTCAAGTAGCTTTCGTGTCGACCAAGCTGTTCTCACTGGTGAGAGTGAGAGCGTAAGCAAATCCGTACAGGTGGTGTCAGACTCGAGGGCTGTCAAACAAGATATGACCAATATGCTCTTTTCTGTACGTTCTGTTGATTATTGAACGGTTTTATAACTTAGAGCGTATAGGGTACGACAGTCGTCAATGGCAATGCACGCGCGATTGTTATATTCATAGGCCAAGAAACTGCCATCGGTGATATTCACAAGTCAATCTCTTCTCAAATATCTGAGAAAACACCCCTCAAACGCAAGCTAGATGATTTTGGTGACATGCTTGCTAAAGTCATCACAGTCATTTGCATTCTTGTCTGGCTCGTCAATATTCGTAACTTTTGGGATCCTTCACATCAGAGTGCTCTTCAGGGTGCTGTGTATTACTTCAAGATTGCTGTCGCTCTAGCTGTTGCAGCTATTCCTGAAGGTTTGGCAGCAGTCATCACCGCCTGTCTCGCTTTGGGCACCAAGAAGATGGCCCAGAAGAATGCCATAGTCAGGAATCTTCCCAGTGTAGAGACCTTGGGGTGTACAAATGTTATTTGTTCGGACAAAACAGGCACCTTGACCACTAACCAAATGAGCGTGTCAAAAGTAAGTTCTTTATACTCGATATCCACACATCCAGACCAATTGTCCATTAATTCTAGTTCATGGTATTTGACATTGACGGTCTGAAGGAATATGATGTGGAGGGCACTACTTTTGCCCCATTAGGGTCGGTCACATCTGTTGATGGCACAAGTGTCAATGTTGAACTAGACTCAGAGTCTATCCAACGATTGGCCGAGATAAGCTCAGTCTGCAACGATGCTAAGATTGTGTACAACCCAGTAAGATCTTCACTCAAGTGTTCAATGTACATTGATCCAACTGTTCAACAGGACCGTGGTATTTATACGAACGTTGGTGAACCCACTGAAGCGGCACTGAAAGTACTAGTCGAAAAACTTCCCTGTGCAGACCTTGACTTGACAAAGTCGCTTCCCACTCTTTCTCCTGCGGTTCGTGCTAACGCTATCAATGAATTTTACGAACGTCAAATACCCAGGCTCCTGACCTTCGAGTTTTCTCGTGATCGCAAAATGATGTCCGTGCTTGTAAGGCTCAACGGTAACGGTGCGCTTTTTGCAAAAGGTGCTCCCGAATCGATATTAGATCGGACTAGCTCTGTTTTGATGGGTGGAGGGGAGATCGTTCCTCTTACTCCCGTTTTGCGCGCTTCTATTCTTGAGAAAACTGTGGATTACGGCTCACGAGGGCTTCGGACTTTGGCCCTTGCATACGTCAAGGTTCAAGATATCGACGCCGCACACTACCAGTGCCAGAATACTCAGGGATATGCTCAGTTTGAGCGTGATCTCACTTTCGTTTCATTGGTCGGCATGCTTGATCCACCGAGACCTGAGGTCAAGCTCGCTGTGGCGAACTGCAAGGCCGCTGGGATTCGTGTGATGTGTATTACTGGAGATAACAAAAGGACAGCAGAAACAATATGCAGGCATATTGGTATATTCGACGAAGACGAGGACTTGACAGGAAAAAGCTACACTGGCCGGGAATTTGATGCGTTGAGTCAAGAAAATAAGGTTAAAGCCGTGATGACGGCGAGTTTGTTCAGTCGGACGGAGCCAGGCCACAAGAGCCAACTCGTTGATCTTCTTCAATCCCAAGGACTAGTTGTAGCCATGGTGAGTTGGCCTTCTTGTGGTGTAGCTTAAAGTATAATCATCATTTGCAGACCGGAGATGGTGTCAACGATGCACCGGCATTAAAAAAAGCTGACATTGGTGTCGCCATGGGCAGTGGTACTGATGTAGCCAAACTTGCTGCGGACATGGTTCTAGCGGACTCTAATTTTGCTACAATAGAGCAAGCTGTAGAAGAAGGGCGGCTCATTTATAATAACACCAAGCAATTCATAAGATACCTCAGTGTGTCATCTTCCGGTTTACATCCCTCTCTGGTTTCTGACTGTAATCCGAACAGTTTCGTCTAATATAGGCGAGGTTGTCAGGTATGCAAAAGGGTGGTATCTTTGGAGTGCAAGCAGCTCACGAAGCTCTTTCAGTATTTTCCTTACTGTTCTCCTAGGGATGCCTGAGGCTTTGATACCTGTACAATTGTTATGGGTCAATCTAGTCACAGATAGCTTGCCTGCAACTGCTCTAGGTTTTAACCCCGCTGACCACTCTATCATGCGTGTTCCCCCGCGGGACAGTCGTGAACCGCTTGTTGGTAAATGGTTGTTTTTCCGTTACATGGTTGTTGGAATCTACGTGGGCTGTGCGACTGTCTTCGGCTATGCGTGGTGGTTTATATATTATGCCGGTGGCCCGCAAATCTCATTTTATCAATTGGTAAGTACTTCGCAATGGCTATCGTGTTCACCCTGGGATTCTTATAATACTTTCGAGACACATTTTCACCAATGCTCGGCATTATTTCCAGAAATTGGCTGCGAAATGTTCACGAACGAAATGGCTCGTACGGCAACGACAATGAGTCTGTCGATTCTTGTGACTGTGGAAATGTTCAATGCCATGAACTCTCTTTCGGAGAACGAGAGTCTTCTACGATTGCCTGTGTGGAAAAATCCTTTCCTTGTTGCCGCGATCGCGCTCAGCATGGCTCTACACTTTGTCATTCTTTATATTCCATTCTTCACGGTAAGGTTCAAGGTTTGAGTCTGGCTGCCAAATGGAAAGATTGACAACTACCATAGCAACTGTTCACCATCACTCCATTGAACTGGTCAGAATGGCAGGCCGTCATTGCTTTGAGCGCGCCTGTCCTTGTATTGGATGAGGTCCTCAAGTTCGTCTCGGTTCGTAATTTTCTCATGATTTGCAATGGACAATTGCTAAGTACTTTGAGGGTTTCTAGGGTACGCTGGTCAATCCTCCGGCGAAGTTCAAGCTAGAGTAATCATAGACCGAAGAACAAATCCAGTTTGTGTCTTGGTCAAGACTATTCATACAGACTAGATAACCTCGATTACCGTTATACTGCTGATACTACATCGCAATAACGAAATTATTGAAGACATACCAAGGCTTGAGCTGCGCGACTGGACCATTAAATAAAGCAACTGTCAACATTATTAAAGTTAGAATCCGAGTAATAGCAATAGACGTATAGCGTACTGAGGGGCCACAAGGTGACTAGCTATCTTGAGGAGCGGTTCCTTCATGGTGGGTTTGCTCTCATCTTTTGCCGTTTGTGTCCGCCCCAGGATCCTAACATATCCGCACTACTTCTCCGAGATTCAAATTCAATTCTAGCAAGTTCAGCTTCCCAATCTCGTATTGAATCCAAAGGGACTTGATGCCTGCTTTGTCCCTGCTTGCTATAGTCTTCGCTTTTACGAGAGCGTGCGTTTTCACGGTTGAAACTCCATTCTGGCGTCGCTGTATACTTTGTGGCACTAGAAACCATATGCACTTTGACGGTGGAGGTTGACTTTTGAGAAACTTCAGGTTGTACAGAGTAGAATTGATTGGATCTATCTCTAGGACCAGCAGATGTGTGAGGCCTCCTTGAGGTTTTTGGTCTAATTTTTCCTGCTGTACCGTCCGTTGACGGCTTATGAGCATGACGTGGAGGCAGCGATGCAGATATTTGCGGTGTCGAGGATTGCCCTGGGTCTTCATCTCTGAGTCTTCTTCCAGGAGATCTAGACTTTGATCGAAGTGTCAATGCTCGGTAATCGTTAAACTGTGCGAGGGCAAGTCGACGTTCAGAATCATTTGTGGAAACAACAATCAGCTCGCGTTCGTCGAGTTCGATTGCTTCGGCGCTCGTGGTTGGAGACGACACATGCAACTGTGAAGAACGGCATGAGAACAAAACAAGGTGCGAAAACTATGGCCTGACTCTGACGCGGATATAGAACCTGATAGTAGCCATCTCTGAGGTCAATGTTTCGCCGGTAGCCCAAGCGTGTTTTTTTCGAGATGGCCACTGGACTGTGATGTGCTTTGACCATATTCCAGAGCTGTCCCGAGAAAAGTCGGAGACCTCTGTGCTAACAATGGTGTTTGTTATAACTTTGGACGATTCTACAACAGGAGAGCTTGGTAAAACAGGTGTATGCGACGACAGAAGCGGGCGGATAGTAAGATCGCTGCCAGCATCGGAAATGGATAAAGCAGAGGTGCTTGAAGCACCTGTAATAGTCGCGACAGAAATGGAAGAAGAGGATGATGAGGGGGAGAGAAGCCTAGTTGTTGACAAATTAGAGTCAACGTGCGAAGACTGCTGGTGCTCGAACGCGAGATCTGAGAAAAGCGGACTACGAGAAGAGGTTTGAGAGGAAGAAGCATTATGTAGGTGGAGTCGACGCTCGATGATGAGCGACGCAGAGCGAATGACGACGAGAGGGTCGAGAGGGTGAAAGCAGATGTAGTTTGACACCAAGTCTTCGGGCCCTATAGGAGATGATGGTGTTGAGAGATTATAACGAAATACAGTGCGGAATTTTGCAGAGTGAATAGCAGCGCTCCCAGGGGATGGGCGAGTAGCGGAGTTGTTGACGGCGTTGTCGTAACGGATGAGCGGTAAATCGTAATGTTTGATGAGCCGACTTCCTACTCCGGTAATGGGTAAATGTTCAAGAACTTGGGACACGATCAGAATTACAAGGGTCAAATGAAAAGAGAGGAAAACACTGACCTGCTTCTATACGCCAAGAGACCTTATATTCCTGGAAACTAGCAGTGCTAAAACCAGGTGAATCTAGCGGAATGGTAATCTTGAAAGGATACTCGGCCTCCCCTATATCTACAGCGGGGAGATGATCTGGTTTCGACCATAAAGTGAGAGAATGATTGGCCAGGACGTTTGTATACAAGGTATTAATGCGACCTAGACGAGATTCGTAACATCTAACTGCGATAGTGAGAGATTTTGCAAGAAAAGGTCTAGTATCTTCATCGTGCCTGACACGGACGACTAGCAAAGCGAAAAGGCATGAACTGTCTGGTAATTTTCAGAACAAGCAAGACATACTGCCATTCACGATGCAGGGAGTGAGACCAAAGTAACCCGAGTGAGGGAAGTAACGGGAACCCGAGTTTCCAGTGGGAGATAATATGAGTAGCTGGACCATTGCTCGACATCTACAAAGTGAGGATGTGGAAGAGAAGGAAGAGCGTATAACAACCCATCACAGGCCAATTCTTCTAAATGTCTTTAGAAGCTGAAAAGAAGCTCTCTGGCTGGTTCCGGGAGAAGGGCTCGGCCTATTTAGCCGAATCCCGGCTATTTTATGTCCGGAAAATAATTAAATATTTGAAATAAACATTTCCGTCCACGTGTTGGCTGACTGTCACTCAGAGCCTCTGTCCGACCCCGCCACCGCGTGATGATGGCAGCCCCATCCTCGATCTTGTCTTTATCCACGATGATGCCGTCCTCCGCTCTCTACGTGCCCTTCCTTATAGCTGGAATGATATTTACTGTAACTAACTACCTCCTTTTCCTGCCATGTGAACCTTCTCTGACTTGGTCTCCCCTCAGGGTTCGAGCAATTCCTTGTGGTCTAAATATCAGGACCTGCAATGTGTAGAAAATTGCAGCAACCCAGACCCCAGGACCCACGTTTACTATGAGCAACCTGTGTGGCAAACATTACAGATGTTCCGTGCGTCTATCTATCTATCTATTGCCTTTCACCGCCATATACCCTAACATGTAATTGTCCGCATCAGTCGGAGAAATGCTTTGTGGGTAGCTCCTTCCGTCCTCGCATTAACTTGCGCCCATACCTATGCCTTGTTCCGTTTCTAGGTTTTCTTCCTGTCTTCTACGCGGCTGTTCGTTCTAAGTACCCAAATGTGGTTCAACTTCCTTCCGAAGCACCAGAAGATGAACACGCGCCTGGACCCAAACTGCAGAAACTCCGTGGTCGGGGTTACCTGCTCCTCTGGGCGCCTGCCATTTGTGATTTGACCGGCACTACCGTATGCTACCTCGATACCCGAGTCACGTTTTGCTCATTTCATTTTCTTTGTTCAGTTGATGAATGTCGGTCTTCTATACACCCCCGTTTCTATCTATCAGATGACTCGTGGCTCCCTCGTTCTATTCGTTGGCGTGCTCAGCATCATCTTCCTCCGTCGTCATCTATGGCTGTACCAGTTTTGTATCGTCTTCCTCTTTAAGCCTTCCAAGTTTCCTTATATTGCATGTGTTTCACAGGTGGTTTTCCCTTGTTACAGTCGTGCTAGGCGTTTCTCTTGTAGGATATAGCGGTTCTCTGGTCAAGGACGTTTTGAAGGAAAACATAGCCGCCTTGGCAGACCCCGGATCGATAGAGGCTCCGGAAGCTACTAAGGTAGTTATTGGTAAATTCTATTCCGGTTCTGCGAAAATTAAGATTTTGACGCTTGTCTATAGGTGTATTCTTTGTCCTTTTTGCTCAAATCTTGTACGTGTATCATCTCTCCGTTTCTCACTGTATACCGATTACAGGGTGATATTCATCATTAGTACCGCGTCTCAATTTGTCATCGAGGAGAAGATCATGGCCAAATATTCTGTGGAACCCCTCGTGGCGGTTGGATTAGAAGGCTTCTTTGGTTCCCTGACGATTTTTATTTTTATGCCGGTCATGTCTCTTTGGGCCTCTCGTTCAACCTTTTTTGATTTACCTCGTGGCTGGCATCAAATGGTCGACAATTCAGCTGTGCTTTGGTCTGGGGTCATTGTTGCGATCAGCATCGCCTTCTTCAACTTTTTTGGACTGAGTGTAACCAGACACGTGTCCGCCAATTCCCGAAGCTTGACTGACACATGTCGAACGTTGAGTATTTGGCTTGTAAGTTTGGGGCTCGGATGGGAAGAGTTTGTGTGGCCTGTATCCATTTTACAAATTCTCGGTTTCGGGTTACTGGTGTATGTAATATCCAATGAACTAATCGTCCGTTCGACTGACTCGTGATGATAACATTCTTTTAGTTACGGAACGGTCAGTTCATGTAGTTGGACATATCTCGTTCATCTTGAACTGATCATCTGTTTCAGCTACTGTTCAATAATCTCGTCAAGCCTTTACCCTTCCTCAAGCGTCCTGACGGCACGCTGCCTGCTGGTGGAGTCCATTTAGCCAGTGAATGTGAAACCTTGTTAAGCGATGACGGTGGCGAGCAGCGGGGATTGTTGGTAGAGGATCTCGAGGAAACCGCGACCCTACCAGCAGATTTGGGACAAAGTGGATATGATGTATTGCCTGAACGGCCGCATCGCTAATGTCTGCGCCACTTCTTGCAATGTATCATTTTCTAATTGCTTTCATAATGGAGTCGTTTGATCCGGGTCCATCGTGCCCGAATACTTTCTCCGAGCGTTCGTTGTATTGTATGACAATCAAGTGGTCTGAGCTTTGAATATGCAAACGTATGGGCTAACCATTGCCTTGTTCGAGGCTAGGAAATGGGTGATTGTTCATCAAGCCTTTGGAATCATTCATCATCACTATCAGACTGTCTGCCTTGGCGCATTTGACTAACCAAATCCTCTAAAGATTGGAGACCCCAGCCGATCATCGATTTTTCCATGTGCAAGCACTCGACTTGTGTTCCCCAAAAGAGTATATCCTCATCTCTGAGCAGAATGAGTAATAAAGATACCAACCTTATGAAATAGATGACTCTACTAACGTTGCATATCCTTGCAACCAAACGCACAGATCGTCGACCCAAATCTTGTTATAAATGTAGTAAACTTCGTGATGATCCAATATGCGTTTCATCTCGAGTAAACATCGGAGAGTCGTACGTTTTCCCTTTAACAAGATCGCAGAGACATCAGCACGACAGGCCTCAGCGAGCGCAAATGACCGGTAGAGCGGAAAAGCTAACACGCGTCGATATACTGCTGTGAATACTGAACTCAAAGTAGAACCGGAATCGTATGGTGGAGGATCAAGAGCGGAAAAGGCCGGGATAAGGACGCTCATAGTCCAAGCGCTTTCCGGGGTAGGATCGTGTTGTGTTGTACGGGAGTCGTATGCATACGTGAATAGGAAAGATATCAAAATTTGATAAATGCAACGATTCTGGAAGGGTGATGCAAGATCTGCTCAGATTTTAAAATGATCAGCTCCATGAAACTGCACCCGGTCGGTTGACAGACATTCTTTCCGAGGTAATTGAATCATAGTAAGCTTTTCCTCTTCAGTGTAGATAACGTCCTTGGTATTTGCGACATATGGATGCACCCAAATCAGTAACTCTTGAATTTGCTCGTCATCAGCATAATCGGCCCTGCATTGAGGTAATGAGCATGGGACACTCAGACAATGACATGATCAAAAAGCACATATAGTGTTCTTCGTCCCACTTGTCGTTTTCGTGTGTAATACGTAGGTCTCTGCGGTCTTGGACCGGGAGTGTTTCCGCATTTGATCCAAGTTCGTTCACTTCGTTGTTCGTTTGTGAAACATGTACGAGATAGCCCGAATGCATGTCTAGGAAACCATAACGTTTCGGCGCCCTGAGATGCAGTTCCGATAGAGGGTCTGAAATATCTTGGGGAAGATGCATTTCATTTTCCGCAGCTATGGCAGATAAACTATTGAGCGAGTCAGTGATCGGGATTCGAATGGACAAGGTGTACCTCGAGTGAGGTCGTTTTCAGGCAAGTCAGTTGAAGTTCCCTTGAGCCGGATTTCTTCGTCTTGCTTGAGGTCGACAACTTCAATCAGAGGCCTAGCGAATGCCGAAGGTCGAGGAGCAAGAAGTTTCGAGAGAAGATCCAAATCTTTGAAATGTTGGCCTTTCGTTACCTTGGACAAAGTGATAGTCAAGTAGCCATATACCGAGCTAGGATGGCCATCTCCTATTATTGGAGCGGGAAATACGAGACGAAGAAAATAAGGATTTATGACTGTGGTGAGGACGTTGTCTTCATTCACGTCGACGCCGATGTCAGTTGCCTGTATTAAACCGGCATTTTTAGTTGAGCCGACATGAGGGTTAAAAGAACTGACCCTAACGGAAGGGCAGTAGATCTTGACTATAACGCACTTGTCTGTCTGCAAGCATTCGAACCGGGGTGTTATCATAATCTAGCAATGGATGTCCAGGTCGTTTCGTTCGTTTCACGGCACCATATATAGGCCCACTGATTTCATTTTCAGAATTTACCGGTGTTTCCCCCACTCTCTACCGTCGAGAGGCTTATCATCCACGAAAAGAAAGGAAATTGTGTCCCCGTCTTTGTCGAGATACCTGCAGATATCATCACACCTTGCATCGCCTACCTTCGTATAGCAAAGGACTCAAGATACAGCTTCCTACTTGAATCTATAACATCTGGTGAAACAGTTGCTCGTTACAGTTTCATCGGTGCCGGTATGCATCTGTCCTGCACATACGGCTTTGTTTTAATTGGCTTCACAGATCCATTCAAGGTTCTTAGGATTGGTCCAGGCCTCGAATACTCGGGCGATCCAATGGAGGTCCTGCAAAAAGAACTTGCACTTCACCAATATGTGAAGATTCCTGAAGTGCCTGCGTTCACTGGCGGTGCTATAGGCTACGTTTCCTATGAGGCCATCCAGCACTTTGAGCCGAAAACCGCCCGACAACTCGAGGACAATCTTCAAATTCCTGAAGCTGTTTTCATGTTTGTCGACACGTTGCTCATCCACGACAATCTGTTCCAGACGGTCAAAGTCGTTTCCCACGTGTTCTGTCCAGGAAACACTGCAAGTATCAATCTTTCTTTCATCTACAACACGGCGGTAGCCAAAGTCCGCCGTCTTGCCAAGGCTGTACTTCATCCTGTCACGCCTGAAGTACCACAATCACCAGTGAAACTTGGGGCATCGTCGGTCTCCAACGTCGGAAGGGAAGGATATAAAGGCTTTGTGACGACACTGAAAAAACACATCATAGCCGGTGATATCATCCAAGCGGTGCCATCACAGAGACTATCTCGTCCCACATCTCTTCATCCCTTTAATGTGTACCGGCAGCTGAGACAGGTTAATCCCAGCCCATATATGTACTACCTTGACTGCGGTGACCTTCAGGTCGTAGGAGCAAGCCCGGAGACATTGTGCAAGGTCGAGAATAATAAAGTATACAACCATGCTATAGCAGGGACGGTGAAAAGAGGAAAAACTAAAGAAGGTGCGGATCTCGCCGTTCAGGGTTGCAGTTGTATTAATCGCTCGTTATACAGAGGACGAACGCCTCGGAGCCGAACTTCTCTCGTCAGAGAAAGACCGAGCGGAGCATATCATGTTGGTTGATCTAGCCCGAAACGATGTCAATAGAGTTTGCCAGCCGGAGACGGTTAAGGTTGACCATCTGATGCGTCTGGAGAAATTCAGTCACGTCATTCACCTGACCTCTCAAGTTTCTGGGATGCTGCGCAAGGATAAAACGAGGTCAGTCAGCTCACCTCTTCTACCGCTGTATTGCTTGAATTTGTTTATATATTTGTAAAGGTTTGATGCTTTCCGGTCAATTTTCCCTGCCGGGACGGTTTCTGGCGCCCCAAAAATCAAAGCGATAGAACTTGTTTATGAGCTTGAAAAGGAACGCCGTGGTATTTATGCAGGTGCAGTTGGACATTTCGATTTCGCTAGTGACGAGATGGACACTTGTATCGCCATCCGCACTATGTTGTTCAAAGATGGAATGGTCTATTTGCAAGCAGGAGGCGGGATTGTCTTTGATAGTGTTGAAGAAGATGAGTACATGGAGACCATTAATAAACTTCAAGGAAATCTTAAAGCCTTGGAGGCATCGGAGCGTGAGTGTTTTCACTATTCCCGTAACCTTTCTCACTAAGTTATTTGCAGGTTATTGGCACGCGATTCAAAATCCGCGATTACAGAGCGTGTAGTAGCATTTTCATCAATGGTGTATGGTAGATCTATGGAAAGCTGTTGTAATCCCTCTGCGTCTTTTTGTTCCATGTTTTCTCTTGGTTTTCCTGTTCTCGCTCACGAATTGCGACACCTTCGCGCCCAGCAATACTGAGAACTCCCGCAATTAATTCGGCCGCGCGTGTGCTCTCGTCATTAGCTGGGATAGGATACATTACTATGCGGGGGTCTACATTGGAATCGACGATACCAATGGTGGGAACATGTTCGATAGCGCACTCGCGGATGGCATGAATATTTGCTATGGGATTGAGAAATATGACAACATCTGGAATGACGCGGCCATTTTTGACAACATCCGGACCGAACATTTCCAGTTTGTTAGTCAAAGTGCCCGGAAGCCATTTTTCGCTGACGTGATAGCCCAGGGTGGGGATCCGTTCAGCAGCTTTGCGAACAATCGGTCGTAAATCTGGGCGAGTACCAACGAACACAATGGAACCGTCTTTCGCAGCAATCGAACGAACTAACTGGGCCGCTCGACGAAGCAAAGGCAATGTGTGGTCCAAATCGATAACAGTGATCCCCGCGCGTACGCCATAAGCATATGGCATAAAATTAGGATTCATAAGAGACTTGGAGTGACCAAAATGTGCACCGGAGGCGAGCAGTGCAGATAGTGATACTTGTGATGGGGTAGGCGGCCTGTGAAGGGCGTGATGTGGTTGGAAGGTATTATCCCGGGCCTGGTTTGATCCAAACTCTGAGAAATGATCCACTAGGGAGTATTCGAATCACTTGAAAAATACAAGTAGTCTTTCAACGTACCCAGTTTCTTATAACTAACTCGTTCAAGCTGAAAGTCTGTCCAATCATCAGAAGTTTCCAGCGGACGCGAATGTCGTTCTGTTGCAAAGCGTCTTGAGAATAATCGTGCACGTTTGAGTGACCTGTAAGTGAGCGCAGTCAGGAAAGAGGATTGTGGTCGTTGGAGGGAACAGGACAAGGTAACAGACATGAGATGGCTCTGCAAATGTAGCAAACTCAATTGTGGGATCTGAATTAGGAAACTAATGCTTAGTCAACAACCTCAAATTTTCTTTTCACTTCTTGTTCTTGCTTTCTTCCTACTACATCTCGCTCCTCCTCCCATTTACCTACTAAAAAAATGGACGACTTGTTCGAAGGTGCCGTTGGTATCGATCTTGGAACAACTTACTCGTAAATCTTTCTCGCCTTAGCTTTTCCCGTTGTTTACTCATGCATATATGACCATAGTTGCGTCGGCGTTTGGCAAAACGACCGAGTAGAGATCATCGCAAATGACCGTTAGTCGCTCTCGACTTTCTTACTCTTACCAAGCAAATCTGTTCTGTAGAGGGTAATAGAACAACACCGTCTTACGTGGCCTTCTCTGCTGAGGAGCGTCTAATCGGCGATGCCGCTAAAAATCAGGCTGCCATGAACCCTCGTAATACCGTCTTCGATGCCAAACGGTTGATTGGACGACGATACGAGTAAGTTTTTTTATTCACGTTGTGGCGATTTTCAACGTTTATATTTGATCATAGTGATCCTGATGTTAAAAAGGTGCCGTGACTGTAAAAGGGTTTCCAATTCAGATTTGACCTTTGCAATTAGGATATGACCCACTGGCCTTTCGAGGTCATCGACAAGGACGGATCACCGCTGATCAAAGTATCTTATCTGGGCGAGGAGAAGACATTCACACCTCAGGAAATTTCTGCTATGGTTCTTTCCAAAATGAAGGAGATTTCCGAAGCGAAGCTCGGTAAGACTGTCAAAAAAGCCGTTGTTACGTAAGTCCCGTTGTAGGGGATTCACATCGACTTTGACATTGATTCCTGCAACAGTGTCCCAGCTTATTTCAATGACTCACAGCGTTTGGCCACAAAAGATGCTGGTGCCATTGCTGGACTGGAGGTTCTCCGTATTATCAACGAGCCGACCGCTGCCGCGATTGCTTATGGTTTAGATGTCCAATCCAAGACTGAGAGGAACGTTTTAATTTTCGATTTGGGCGGTGGCACTTTCGATGTTTCCCTCCTCAATATCACCGGTGGTGTTTTCGCCGTAAAAGCTACTGCTGGTGATACTCATCTAGGTGGCGAGGATTTTGATAACACTCTCTTGGAACACTTCAAGAAGGAGTTTGAACGAAAGACGAAACTTGATATCTCTGACGATCCTCGTGCAATTCGACGTCTGAGAAGCGCCTGCGAGCGTGCCAAAAGGACACTTTCAAGTGTCGCACAGACCACCGTTGAAGTCGATTCTCTTTTCCAGGTATGCTTTGTCCCATTCAAGTTGGCCCTAAATCATTAATAATTGCAACAGGGCGAAGACTTCTCTGCAAATATTAGTCGTGCTCGATTTGAGGAGATCAACGCTGCGATGTTCAAGTCCACCATAGACCCCGTCGAGCGAGTACTCAAAGACGCTAAAATTCCTCGGGAGAAGGTCGATGAGATTGTTCTTGTTGGCGGATCCACTCGTATTCCCAAAATCCAGGCCCTTGTCTCCGAATATTTTGGCGGACGACAACTCAACAAATCGATCAATCCTGATGAAGCAGTTGCGTATGGAGCTGCTGTCCAGGCGGCTGTTCTCACTGGTCAAACATCAGAAAAAACGCAGGACTTGGTCCTCTTAGATGTTGCCCCATTATCTCTAGGTGTTGCCATGCAAGGTGATATCTTTGGAGTTGTTGTACCTCGCAACACTCCCATCCCTACCACCAAGTCACGGACATTCACGACCGTTGAAGATAATCAGACGACCGTCACATTCCCCGTGTGAGTTAGCACACCTTCCTGGCAATCCCATTTTGACACGAGTGACAGTTACGAAGGTGAACGGACACAGTGTAGGGACAACCGATTACTCGGAGAGTTCGAGTTAACCGGTATCCCCCCTATGCTTCGTGGCCAAGCTGAGCTGGTGACGACTTTCGAAGTTGATGCAAATGGTCTTCTGAAGGTCACCGCCCAAGACCGTGCCTCTGGCCGCAAAGCACAAATTAGTAAGTGACACCACCATGAGGATGGCGTTCTTTCTAACAACTTATTCTCAACTAGGCATCACAAACTCTGTGGGTCGTCTGTCGTCGGCGGAGATCGAGCAGATGGTCAAGGACGCGGAGCAATTCAAACAAGCAGACAAAGATTTTTCTGCACGACACGAAGCCAAGTCAGACCTTGAAGCATACATTCATCAAGTGGAAAGCACGATCACGTCGCCAGAAATTGGTATGAAGCTCAAGCGAGGAGCAAAATCCCAAGTGGAAGCCGAGCTTGCACGGGCTTTAGAAAAACTGGAGATCGAGGAGTCGACTTCAGACGAACTGAGAAAAGCCCAACTTGGTATCAAACGGGCCTTACAGAAGGCTACTGCTGGTATTCGATAGATTGCCTCCACGAGTTCTGGTTTAGAGTTGGTTGAGAGAAGTGCTGCTTTCGGTTTTCGACCTTTGCTGTGTGTTTATATCCGTTTACCAAAATGCAACGAACGAGATTGCTGAATGCTAAGATATCTACAATAACATGCCCTACGAAACTGATTTTTCGACCTTCAACGCTGTTTGAAGCATCCATAACCCTTCGTCTGCACCGTCACAGAGAGCATGGTCAGCGGCTGCAAATGCAAGCGCACAACTCGACTTTTGTCGTGCGGTCAAAGTTGGATGAAGAACCACCAAGTCGTGTAGCTGTATTGGATGTACAAGTCACATTAATTCCCAAGGCATGATGATGGCGTAGAGAGCATGCACACCTGCGAAAGGATTTGAGATGCTGCATACCCTTCTCTCATAATGTTATTAACCTCGGCCCTGATTCTGTCAAAGCCTTTTAGGTCTGAGTCTATTTCCATTTCCGATCCAGAGAAATCTTCTATCCCTAGAGATTTTGCAAAGGTCTCTATGACCCCATCAGGGACAACACCAGCAATCTCTTGAATGTCGCGAGGTGTAATAGCCGTTGGTGGATCAGTAGCAGCGGAAAGTCTGGCCGCTGACTGGAGATAAGTAATAGAACGTCGAAGATCGCCGGCGGACGTGGCAACAAGGGTAGAAATGACCTCCTCGGAGACGGCAACGTGCTCCGCGGCAGCAATCTGGGATAGGCGGACAGTTGTCGATGAAGTATCCAGAGGTTTGAACCGAAATTTAGAACACCTAGAAGCCAACGGTTCGATTATCCTTTGTTAAAAAAAAAACGGCTTGTTAGGCGATGAAAGGGAAAAATGGAGTGAGAAGATATACCTGGTAACATAATTGCAGACGAGACAGAAACGGGTAATACATGCATAAGTCTCCATTATACGCCTAAGAGCACCCTGAGCGTCTTGGGTCATGGAATCTGCTTCATCGAGGATGATTATTTTGTACGGAGGACACGGATATTTTGTGCCATCCGACGAGGTGACTTCCGCGCGAGGTGTTTGTCGAGCAAAATTTTTTACCTTATCTCGGATTATGCTGATACCACGTTCGTCAGAAGCATTGAGCTCAAGCACCCGGGATCGGAAGTTGTCTGGGCTACGTTGATAATGATTCGCAAGAGGAATAAGAACGGCTAGAAGCAATACTCACCCAAAGAGTTGCCTAGCCAAAGCTAAAATGGAGGATGTCTTACCGGTCCCAGGAGGTCCGTAGAAAAGCATGTGAGGAAGCTACCTCGTCGAGGATTGAGATAACAAGTAACATTTCAATAAAACAAGGGTCACATTTGTTGAGGTTAAAGCCTTCCGAAGGACAGAGACAGTATGCTCTTGAGCGGCAACATCATCGATGGTTTTGGGCCGACTGCAGAAGTCCTGTGTCGGTGGTCTGTACAGGAAATGAAACGGCGAATAACCAACTATTTCTCAACCCAAGGTTGCTTTTCTGGATCAACTGTATGTTTGTGGGATTGTTCAGCTCCTTTCTGGTTGGATTTCTGAGGCTGGAAGAACAGGGACATAATTGCCAGTGAGCAACGCTGTAAGTCGCGCCAGATGTCACCGCGACAACGCAGATGTGTGATTTGTCACGTGTGTGTTACTTTGCGTTCCTGTGACATAACAAGTGAGTCCGAGTACTACATGGTTTTTCCGCTACACGTAGCGCTCCCAGCTTGGGTTCTGAATCCGACTGAATCCAATCGCGTCCGCTTTAATTTCAGTATGGCTGATAACACTCACAGCAAAGGTCTTGGACTCTCCTGACATCCATACCATTCACTCATCTTAGTACACGCAGCCGCACTGCCATGTGGACTTTCTCAGCTAAACCATTGCACAAGCTTCGAGACTCGAACCGACCAGGTTTCACCAACAAGATTAGATAAACCTTCTCTTGTGGAACTTAAGAATGGAAGGCTGGTTCTTCGTCAGAAACCTCTTTCGTTGGAGAAGCTATCGGAAACTATGCAAGGTGTGTTTTCAGTAATAAACGCGACGAAGCCTACAGAACCTTTCAATCAGAAATTGTGTTGTTTCGACAAATGCTCAAACAAAGGCTAGAACGACAAGATCCTCCTCTGGAGACCATACCTGATCAATATACTCCTCTCATAGCAAAATTTGTTCACGAAAGGTAATTGCCCCCACTTCCTTTATTCTTTTCCACTCAGATAAAGGGTTCAGCGACAAAACTCTTCAAGCCTTATCGAAACATATTCATCGTGAACTCCTTCCTGTACCCCTGGATGACGAGGAAAAAAACGTTTCTGCTACACGTTTGCTGCCACTGCATGTCTTAGAAGTTGCCATCAAGAATGTGGCAACTCGCACCAATTACGGTCTTGAACCGTATACCCCTGGTATCAAGATCCCAGCTCAGATGTGTATTTGGAGATGGGAAGTTCACAGAGACCAACATGGCTGGTTCCCCGAGTCTTTGAAGGACAAGGTCGAAGTTCGACTGACTGAAAGGCGTCAAGTAATATTCTTACACATGATTCTCATAGACCCGCTTCTGATATCTAAATTAGGCGAAAAAGGACGCTGTTGCATTAGTGGAATCCTTCTCTTCGGAAGAACAGGCCACTGTATCAGGCTCGAAGACATCCCCCGCGGACTCATCGAATATTTCAATGCACCAAACGGAGGAAAACGGTCCTGCAGAGCTTGTTGCCTCAAACTTAGGCCCTGTATGTCATCCCATTTATTGAACTTACTTACCTCACTCAAAAGCCCTGGATCCTCTAGAACGATCCTCCGTTGGACTTGACCTTACAGAGGGGAGTTGGCAGACCAAAGAAAAATGTGGATTCTGAGAAGAATATCAAGGTAAGTCTGCTCTCTAACGAACCTATCATCTGTTCATCCAGTGGACCAGGACAAGCAGAAGCAGGAAAAGAAGTTGGCCAAAGCCGAAAAAGAGAAAAAAGCTCAAGAATCCCAAAGCAAGTCTCGTAATCTCATGGCCAGCTTTTTTAGCAAACCTAGACCAATGGATGGCACGCCTGGCATTCATCCTGTATCTGGTCAAACTGCTGAGGCATCGACCAGAAAATCTGATTTTGAGAGGACATTCAAGTCATTCGCTTTGCGGAAGGGTGTCGATCTTGCACCTATTAACTGGTTCCAAGAACAGAGAGGTAGTCGGCAACAGAAAGTCACGAAACCAGACGGGCATGAGATTATTATTATCGATGATGACCGAATCCCCTCACCCGTGGATTCAGAAGTCCAGGACGGCATCAGACAAATGACTGATCGAGGTTTGCAATTCACAACCAATGTGACATCTCTGACTTTTGGATCAATTCACAGCACGGCTAAATCAAATCAAATCGTCTCTATCTCAAATCTCAGGTCACAATTCTAATCGTCATTCTCGTCAGACCTCAGACCTCAAGACACACTCCAAACACTCTGTCCGAGCAATTCTCAACGAACTTGCTGAAGCAGAAGTTTCCGGGGATCCGTCAACTGTTAGATTTCTATACAGTCTATTGGGCAACCGCTCTCTTATTCCTGCCAGAGTCTTGATATTTGCTGGAGACTCTCGTCCCGGTTACCAAGGGACATGGACCAGAAATTCCACAGTTATTGGTCCGCGAACACCTTTTGCTCGTGACACCGTTGCACTTGATTATTCTTACGACAGCGGTGAAGACTGGGAAGATGAAGATCCCGGGGATGCCGACGACGTTATTGGAGACGAAGACGAAGATGAGCAGGATGAAGAGAAGGACTCGGACGAGGATAGCTGGCTCGTCGATGATGACGATATTGAACCCGGGAGTTCATCGGTCGGCAAAGACTTGCCTCTTCCCTTCGACAGTGACTTCTCTGTTCCGCCAGCAGCTCTTCCAAAACGGAAAGCCGACACGCCCGAAGCAGCCAAGTCTTACAAAAAACGTAAGGTAGTTCCTCTTGTACCTTTCATCAAAGGACCCTCGTGGGAGTCATCCATTGGAAGCACTCCTAGTATATTTGCGCCATACCGAATTAGCTTGTTCAACGGTAAGTGACTGCCACTACTCCTATTTCATCACAAGCTCATCTATAATTGCAGATGTGCCATGTCCTATTGATCCCTTCGCATATGTGGTATCTCTCCTTGAAGAGGAAGTCCAAGCGCGGCCTCCAGATCCCCGTTTTGTTGTTCCTCCCCTCCCAACCCGTATCTTATCATCATCTAACTCGAACGAAACATCTTCATCCTATGCTGTGAGCGCACCAACAGGGATGAAGAAATCCCTTGTGGCACCTAAACATACTTTTCCAGATGCTCATCTGCCTGCACTTCTGGCACGAATTACTTCCCTTGGAACGGGGAGCCTTATGCTAATAGTTGAAACCGTATATCAAGATCTTAAGGACAAGAAGGTAAAGAAGAAATCAATTGAAGCCAAAGTCAGGGAGGTAGCGGCAAAAGAGAATAAAATCTGGGTAGTGAAAGCTGGTCTTCAAGTAAGTAAATGATCTTCTGCGAATCTAACACACTGATATTGAGCTCGATAGACTTCTGAAACGATACTATAAATGCTGGAGTAGCAATGGAATATGACTGTTTTGTTACTAGTCATGTTTTTCTTCAGCGATCAGTTTCACAGAAGCTCACCGCTGCATTGATTGTAGAAATTATCAAAGTACACATTACATAACTACGTACCTAGGCTTTATAGATCATTCTTTACAAAAAATCTAAGCACACTGGGCTTGGTCCTGTAACTTGAATCCGATGTAGGGAGTACGAAAATGCCAGGTTGGAATGCTGTAATTGGCTTGATTGATGTAAGCACGGTCACTACACATGATAACAGGTAGATACTTGCTTCTAGTGTTCACTTGTCCCTTCTCTTCCATTTTTTATTCCTCTTTGCTTTTACTAGTACTGGCATTGCCTTTGATGCGGGCTTTGCATTCTCCTTCTTTCACCTTTTGTGCAGTTTTCGCCTTCTTTACCTTTTGTGTGAACTTTACTTTCCTCTTCACCTTTTGTGCGGGCTTGACCTTCTCAGGCTTTACCTTTGGTACGGACTTTGCTTTCTCGGGCTTCAGCTTTGGCGCAGGCCCAGCCTTCACATTCACATTTGGACTGTCCTGCGTTGCTCTTGATGGAAGAGACCATGGTGTTCCATATGGCCTAAACAAATGCAGGAGTGGAAATCTGGTCTCACCAGACCTGGATCGCTCTTCTCGTTGTGCGCGATAAGCTTCATCCATGTCTTGAAACATGAACAATGCAGTTAATATGATGAGTTCAAGGTTTATAATATCTCCTATATCAAAGCTATGATGGACTGTAAGATTATTGTAAAGGGTGCAGAGGGCTAAACTATGATGAGCTTTTCTGGACAAAAATCAGAAATACATAAATCTACAGCAAAAACCAGGCTGATTCTTTGTGAACACAGCCACACAGCCACTCAGCCATGATCTTCTGAGAGCTCTCGTGATCATTGACAATTGGCAGTGGTTGCCAGTGATTGGTAGCTACCCTGCTCAATTTCTTAGTACAAGTCTTCCCCCCAATTGCTCCTGAACTATAGTGATCTCCCAGTTGAATAATCAGGTTAACATCTTAGACATTGTTCATAATCACTTGATACTAGCAGGTGTTACTCTCTGTTGGCCCACACCTTAGCATTTCATTTAACATTTATTATTCTGTAAATAAGGTCATGTCTTTAAAATAAAATTCCCTTTGATATCTGTACTTTGTTCATGATTTCCACCTTCACATCTGATCCAATGGAACAAAAGGGTACTCAGCTACTATTAGAAATCACTAGAGCTTTGAGTTTACCACTAGGGGATAAAGATCAGTGTTCTTTAATGGAGGAGATAACTAAACAAGACTTCTTCAACAAATCCTAGACCTTGAGTGATGAATGCTTGATGATTGCAGGTACTTGCAATAAAACAGTTAATGGTTGGAAATCAATAAATTGATGGAAAGTTATATAGCAAGTGATAAGTCAATAGGAAGTAGAGTTGCACAATAAAATGGTGAAAGTAGGGGTGAACTTGTCTGGTTATTCTGCTAACTACTATAAGCCTATATACTGGTCTAGCTAGCGATAGTGAAAGGAGGAAGGTCTAATGATTACAACTGAAAGAACAGAGAAAGAGAGATAGATTGGTAAAACAACTACAAAATAGGGAGAGTCTATTATAATCATAAGGTAAAATCACAATGACACAAACAAACTAGAATAAGGAATAAGGGGAACATGGAGTAATTAATATAGATATCAAGAAAGGTAGCAGTTATGAGAAATAAGAGAACTATTAACTAAAAAGGAAATCATATGCCAAGAAGGATTGAGTGTGATAAACTGCTCATTTTGGAAAGCCTGTAATAACATTGATCAAATAATAAGAACACCAGATAGTTACAAAGTATCCTTGCTGCAAAAGGGTTAGATGCAGCATGTGATAAGGTTCTGTAAACCTAAATCATTGTCAAGAGTTGTTGGAGTGCATGTGATGATATACCCCTGATTACCTCTACCCTCTGAGATGCACTAAACTGTCATTATTTATCTCATTATAACTCTCAAATATTAGCAATACAGCAATACCTTGTGCGAAATATCCTGCGAAGAATCTGTTATAATCACAATATTTTCACATAATCACTATTTGTCATTTCATCATCACCCATCGCTCCAAAAGTCCTGAGTCTGATGTCTTCCCCTCCTTCATTCCATCTTGTCATTCTTATCTTTTCTTTCTGTTTTGCACCTTTCTTTTCTTGTAGATAACAATATGCACCCTTTTCTAATTTGTCAATTAGCTGAAGACCTCTATTCCCTTTTTAGTCAAGTTCTTTTCTCACAATCACCACACTTTCCTATGTTAGTCCTTATCATTGTCTTGCAATTTTAGTGATTATTTCCAATATTTTGATACCATCTGAAACTGATTTCTTAGTTCCTTTTTACTAGCTATATAATCCTGCTCTCTAAAGTTGTGATTTCTTTTGAGTTTATTTGAGTCAAATTGTGATATTTAATTTTATCGCGCAGTCTCATTATCATCTTTGCTCTATTCTTGCACTTTACTCTATATCTTGCATCTCTCGCACTTCGCTTTATAATTGTTTGGGTTTCACTTGAACAATTGGACCCCTTGATTTTGGAATCTCTTCAATTTTCTCATGCCTTTCAACTATTGATATGATAAACCTAGTGGCAGCCAAGGAGATTACTATACACCTATAGCTGATACAAAAGGTCCATTGTCAGTGCAAGGGCATTCAGAAAAGTGTGCTCAATAACCTATAGTTCTAAGAGAACAACTAGGAGCTAGTACGAGATGTGCAAGATGTGCGAGATATGTGTGAAATTATCTGTGAATCTTTTGCAGGTAATTGAATCGAAGGTGCAAAAGTTGAGAGGAATCCTATAATTGAGTGGTCCAATTGTTCGAGTGAAACCCAAACAATTATAGAGACGAAAGGCGAGAGATGCAAGAAATAGAGCAAAGCGTGAGAATAGAGCAAAGCTAGAGCAAGAATGCGTGATGAAATCGAATATTGCAAAATAAAACTCAAATAAACTCAAAAGAAATCAAAATATGGGAGTGCAGGATAATAATGTTTTTTATTTCTAAGTTTGTACAGGTTTTTATATCTAAATTTCGAGCTAAACTAAAGTAGAAAGGTGAAAATATTGCTAATAAAACAAGCTAATAAATCAATATTAGATGGAATCAAAACATCAAAGATATTGCTAAAATCGCAAGATAATGAAAGAGCCAAAATAGGAAATTGAAGCAATCATGAGAAACAAGGTTGCAAACTTGACTAAAAAAGGAAATCGAGGTTTTATTGTCTTTTAAAACAAAAATGAGTTAGTGAAAAGATAGCAAAGAATGGAGTGATAGATTAGCATATCGAAATGAATAATAAAAGATTAGATTGAAGGAGTGATGATAAGGAGAAAGATGTGAAATCTTTGTAGTATACTTTGCAAAAAATTGATACTTTCGCAAAAGATCGATACTTTCACAATAGATTGCAGTACTTCACAAGACTTCGCTGGGATGAAAGTGCAATTTTGGAGGATAGACGTAATAGGGGGTGTATTACCATTTATCTGCGAAAGATTTGCAGATAACTTTGCCTACATTTTGCACACCTTGCCATATTTCTAGTTGGTCCTACAAACCTTTGAGTTGTTGATTGAACTTTCTTAGATGCCCTTGCACTCACAATGAGCCTTTTGTATCAGCTACAGGCATATAGCGATCTTCTTAGCTGCCGCTAGGTTCATTATATCATTTTGGAGCCCACCATGAGAGTTCTTTGAAAAGATTCCTGCCTGACAGCCTTCGTGTATCCTGTAATCCCCTCTCAACCATTCTACTACATTTTGCAATGCTTGCAACTGATTTCGTGAAGAATTCCAAGCCGCCTTCCCTTCTGAAGACACTTCAGAACTATTCAATTCAGTCCCCTCCCCTGTCACCCAGCACAATGTTTTATATCCTGATTATTTGCTCCCTATCTCTAATCTCTTCCAACTTCCTCAAACTCCAGTTTCATAGCCCTCAACACCTTTGCAATCTTCTCGCGCTTCATTAAACCCATCTTCTATTCCTATCCCACTCCCACCCAATTCTATCACACCAATGGCTGCTCTCAGTATGCCCCCGAGAGGATACTGTACTGCCCTGACTTTCACAGTAGATCAACCTTATAAGCTCCATCGCTACTTCCAGGAGCTTAATGATCTATTTACACATTGTCATATCATCGATGATCAAGTGAAGAAACAGTACGCTTGTCGATATCTCAATATTGATTCAGCAGAATTATGGGAATCGCTCCCAGAGTATCAAGCAACCAGTACTTATACCCAATTTATTGCAGCAGTTTACAAGCTTTACCCAGGATCAGAAGATGAGCAAAAATGGTCTATTGTAGATATGGACAAGCTCGTTGGTGAACAACTTCGCATAGGTATATACAATACTAACAATTTAGGAATATATTATTGCATATTCTTCGCGATCACCCAGTTCCTTCAATCAAAGAATTGTTTATTCAAAGCAGAACAAAGTCGCACTTTTGTCCAAGAATTCCAATCGGATCTTTAGAACAGAATCACTAGATGACTAGAGCTGAAATTCCCTGACTATTTTCTAGATGATTCCTATCCTCTTGCTAATATTTATGCTGCTGCCCAATTTATTTTACATGGTACAATCCCTGCGATATTCAATCTTCAATCTATAGCTACAACTTTGCCTGCGACATCCAGCTCTGTAACAATTAGTCCAACTATCAAAACCAAAGATCTTTCAGCACTTTTCGATAAATTTGCAATGACTCTGATCAAGGATTTAGTGCCTTCACAACAACCTTTGCAACCTTTACAAAATAATTCAAGTTCTTCTTCTTTGTCTTCGAATTCTGCTAATTCTTCTCCAGCAAATGCCTGCATTTTCTGTGGGCTATCTGACCATTATATTAGCAATTGTTTAGTCTATCAATAATGTGTAACAGATAGAAAATACAAGAAGAATCCAGAAGGTAAAATAGTATTGCCCACTGAACAGTTCTGCCCTAGAACAATTCCAGGGTGATGGATTAAAGATCAAATTAATAAATGGCATTAATGAAACCCTGCAACTTCAACTTTGCAAATGCTATATGGCATCTTACTATTACCGATATCATTACTATCATACTTACATACTTCTCTTGCATCTCAGATTATTCTGGTGATATAACTATTAGTGCATCTAGCCTCTGAATCGCTCATTCATAGTGCAAAATCATATAAAGTCACATAGGACCAAGAAAGGACACAATGGCAAAACTCCCT
>QGOD01000480.1:1088-26917 GCA_003313065.1 Sarcodon sp. MG97 | reverse complement strand
ATGGGAATAACTATCTCAATAAGGGAATTCTGAGAATAATAAAAAGGGTATACACATGGTAAGAATGAGGAAAAGGGGAAAATATGAAACGGGGTAAAGAATAACTGAATAGGTGGGAAAGAAGAGAAAGAACAATAAACAATAAGCCATAAGAAAGAATAATCAATATCGAAAGGAATACTAAAGGGAAAAAGATAAAAATAATCAAGAGATAGGGAAATACCTAGAGCTCTCATATGGTAGAATCTCATCTAGGGATGTTGAGGGGGAAGGGAAATATAGAGGTTTGAGGAAGGTGAAACCTCAAAGGAATGTGTGACGTGTGACGTGACTGCCTTAAGGATAATGCATGACCATTCCATGGGATGCTGAGATAAGTATACTGGATAAGGAAAGCACTGATGCGTCGCTGACTACTGCGGATGACGTCTTGTGGGAAAGATGAATAATAATCATAGAACTTGATAGAATGTCTTGGAACATCAAGTGGCTACATGGGGAGACATTGGATATGGTAATCCTGACCTGAGGGATGGGTAATGGCTATTCTGCATCATTTGAGGGGTAAGATAGAATCCTGTCTTAACTAGGATGTCTTGTCTGTGCTGGTGATGACCTGGGTAGGAGAATAGGACCATGGGTGATGTCTGAGGGCGTATATCTTGATAAGACTTGTTCTGATGATTATATCGTACATCTTTCTTGCAGTCGCGAGTCTTGACTGTTCCTTCTATATCCAGGGGGTTTTGTATACTTTCTGTATGGTCTTGGTCGATGATTTGAAATATCCTGTAGTGTGTAAGGCAGTTAGGATAGGAATCCTAACACCATTCATGTTCAGTTTCTCATTTCTTACCATTTTAGTTTAATTAGTTTAAGTTATCAACTATTGTTACAATTTCTTTTGCCAAATTCTACCATTGCTGATTATCAGGGAATGTTCAAGAGTACTTCTTAGTCAAGAACCTCTAGATACCAAGATCCTATATTTTCACCATTCAAAATTATTTCTGCACACATACCACAATTTCCCACCAATTATTCCCCATCATCAATTGGTCAGAACAACACAGGAATTATTCTGGTATTTTACATACAAGAATGGTCAAGAAAGGTGCTCTAGAGCTTTCCCTACCTCAATTCCGCATTTTCAGCCACTTTCCTTCCAAATGTGGTAATCACAACGTGGTTGTCACATGGTCGCTTTTTGCAACAGACAATATTCCCACAGTCACTCATTCCTTCAATCCTTGATATCTCCATCGCTATTGAATGCTCCCTATCGCAAATTTGGGGTTATTATGTTATAGGGCCTTTCCTTATTAGGAAATATCTTCGGACTTTTCCCTGCCTTCCTTCTTTGGTAAATCACAGAATTTGATCTTTACTGTCTTTTCACTTCATTTCACATCCATATGTTTTCCAATGCTCTGACCTCAGTCCATCCTCATGTTATTCATATCTCCCCATTTTGAACATTCCCATCATAGGACACTGTTTCATATTTTTGCTTTTTTCATTTTTTAAATTACCTTTGCCTCATTACTGCCTTGCCTTTCTATCAAGTCATTAGGGTATAGGGTATTCAGCCAGTATATAAATCCTCATGTATTCTGTAGTTTTCCCTTTAACTTTGACTTGGTTTTCTTCTCCCCCCTTTTACTTGCCCAACTATACTATCTCCCTTACCTCAGGTTTCACTTGAGATATTTGGGATTTAGTTGTTGACCAAATAATAACAAGATTTATAACAATGGGCTGGGTATGAGATAATACATCTGAATAATCAACTGAAGATAAAAGAAAAAGAAAAGAAAAATATATGAAAATCAAAGCATTACAAGTAGAGAGGGTAAATCTTAGGATTCTAACTCTGAGATTCTAGCTATACAGTACATACACATGACTATGCCCTATGTCTTGATACTGTAACTAAGCTATTAGTAATAAATATGGGTCAGGAGTAAAGGTAGGCCTCAGCAAGGATGATCCTAGATAAGATAAGATAACTACCTACTGGCTGATAGTATGAAATATAAATAATACTAAGAAAAGAAAAGAAAAATATATATGTCTGAGCATAGCATCTGTACCAAATAAAGGCACTCGTGCACGCAGCATGGTCTCTTGCGCAGATTGTCAACAAATAACCCACAAGACGACAAACCACAAAGCTGTCAGAAGTTCGGGACTAAGATTCGGAGGCGTGAGAAGTGCAGGAGTTGGCTCGAGGGACGGTGTGACTGGGCTCCAAGTTCAGCGAGGTCCCAAGACCGCTATTTTTGTATAGATGTGGCATGGGGACAGCAGGTCTCAGTGGGCGACAGGGCAATGACAGAAAGGAAAGGCATCAAGTTTGAGGACTCGAGGAAGCTGCAGCATTGGAGTTGAATCGCTGGGCCATATTTGCCGACAAAATCGACGTAGGAAGTCACTCGGAGGGATTTCTGACCCTATGAATTTGCGGTTCGAAAACTCCCAGGATTTTATTGTTGTACGATACCTGCTGGTTATGAAGGAGAGTTGATTTGGTTCAATGTCTCACTGTGTCAGGACAAATCAGCCTAGTAAAGAGCTGCAGATTGAAGGGAGCGGAAAAACTACGCTTCCTCCAACCAAATATCTATTTTCTCCCAGACCACATTCATCTCATCGTTCCACTCTGCTTTCTTTTCTGCTAAACATTCTTCACAAAGGCCAGCCGATATCCAATCAATATTCGCAATCCTCTGAAGCGTTTCGAAAGGCTGAGCAACTCCGTCATTGGTCAACGACGGACCGATAACAAGAGACATCCATTTCTCCGCAAATACATCTGTACAGGCCATGTGCGAGGCAGTCGACACAGTGAATAAAATCGGGCTAAAGTGGCCGATGAGTTTTGAAAAAAGACGCTGGCAGCGGATGATAATTGAAGGGTCGAGCGATGAATGTTGAGTATTCTTCCTTGTAAGGTCTTCAATGCCGATATCTGTGGTCGTCACTAATGTATAATACAAGTGTTTCTGAATCTGAATATATTTTTTCAGATAGGTTGTAAGATAAGCAGAACAGATGGAATGAAACATACCGAGGGGATATCGTATCTAATGGACAACGCCAAAGCTTCATCCGCGTGTTCGAACTTGAAGAATGGTGTCGGGGTTTGGGGAATCAAACATTCCAACCTTGCTCGGGCAAGCGAATATATGGATGAAAGATCAAGGCAGTCGGGAGCAGTTATACGAAGTAGACGATCAATGTCCTCGAAAGATATGGTAGTCACCAACGGCCTGCGTCCCATTCTGGTAGACATTTAGACAACATAGATGAGCAAACGTACGTAGTTCTCTGAACGTGTTCAAGCAGAGCTTCAAAGTCTTTTGAGGTCACCTGCCAGTCATCTGGAAACTGGACGCATTGGTATCCACTGATATCTGTTGTCGGCAGAGAGTTTAGCTTGGTTAATATAACAGAGTTATTGATCCTGTAAAGATTTTGCTCGATGCAGGCAATAATCGTCCCATCAGTTGACCAATAACGAGGACTCGGCTGAGGAGACGAGGGGTCGACCATGTAGACGCAGTCCAACAAAAAAAGGCCTTATCATCGCGCCGGTACCACATCGCTTGAAACTCGCGGACCCAAAATATAAACTCAGATGGCGTGCGGCATAAGACGGCATGCGTAGAACTCTTGGTTACTGCAACGCACTTCCAAAATCTCTTCGTGCTTACACGATTCGTGTTCAAGAGGGCAAGTGTCCAGGTTGTATTTGTCAACAGATTCGACATATCAAGATGATGAAGTCCATAACGAATTGGTACAAGGTCATTGATCGTCAAAAACTGAAATGAAATGAGGAAAGAAAGCCTTGAATAGTCCGTGTACACTTTTTACTCAGTCCGCTTGGTACAGTGCAGGCCCGGCTACTACGTGGGTGTTGATCAAAGTCAGGTTATACGGAGTCACATATATGTCGGTATCAGTCAATACAACAAAAACCGTCTCATTGACGACAGATGCTGTGTTTTGGCCAAATATAAAACCTCCAGGCTGGAAGGTCGAAGCGGTGCGTGCGTTGAGATCCACGTTGTGAAGCGGTGTATAGGTAGTGTTGAGTTGCGACACCCAAGCGGCGAACTAATGTGAATCAGAGAACTAGCTCAGAGACATTAATGAATAAGCAAAAGTCCCACTTACCTGGGGATTACCAGCTGTGGTGTTGGTTGTGAACAGATTATTATACCCTGTTACCCTTCCCGGTGCCTCCCACGTGAAATTCACCTCACGCCCGGGGAAGGATAACGACGTCCGATTGTGTGTAATTGCTGCCAAAAACAAAGAGCTTGACCCAACTGTGCCTTCCACGGCTGGGTCCGGATAATTTATGGTAGTTCCGGATTCAAACGATATTACATCACCCGTAATAGTGGTGTCGATGACAGAGGGGTTGTTAGTGATATTGAGCGAGGGAAAGATCTGGAACCTGTGGACAGCACGCGTTAAGTCGCCAATTGTTTATAGAAAGGAAGTATAACTGACGGGATCAATGGGTTGTCACTTGGGCAGGTTGTAATGTATGGTGAGAGTAAAGTCCACGCAAATGCCTGCGGGACAGCCTGAAAAATCCATTAGGAGTGTAGAGTTAACGCAGATATCCTAAGAAATTTTCTTACGGTTTCAAACCAAACGGGCATCGGGAATGCTCCTGAGAACTGACGGAAAATAAGCTCTTGACGTGCCTCGGTGGTAATACTCTCTAGCAAAAGCTGCGCTGACGGGCGGGAATCAAGGTGCGGCAAGAAACCATAGACACCACTTTCCCCAAATCGAGTGAGCTTGGCGGAAAAGTCGAGGAATTGGCGAACAGTTTTAAATGGATAAGTGTAGTTGCACTGTTTAGCAGCGCGTGCTGGGTTAGGAATAAACGTAAGACAAATGGATCTACGCAAAAGTAGGGCTTGAGGTACATACGTCCAAGGATGTTCGAAACGAGTTGTGCATGTCCCGCTTCCTGATCAGCCATGAATTCGATGAGGAACCGGTCATCTGCACCGATCCCGGCAGCTTCGAATTCCGCTACAGAGAATTGAGCGAGTCCGTGGTGAAACAGATCAAGTTCGATATATTCCTGATTGAGAGCTAGATTCAACGAGTGGAAGTCAAAGTCGCTACTGGTTTGATAGACGGGGGGCGGCGAATCAGGAGAGGTATCAGCTCCCCCAGAAGGTGTGAAATTGGTGGGAATCGCGACGTTATTTAGACCATCTGTGCGTTTCAGAGGAAGAATGGGAGGAGCAGCGAGTGCGACAACGGTCGCAGAGATGACTATTGCGAGGAAATACATGGCAGATTAGTTCGAGTGCTGGTACTCCAATCATCGACACACCCCAGTTTTTATAACAATATGGGTGGTATAACACCCGTCATAAACAATTATGCGGCGGCCGCACGTTGAAGGACTGGCTGGCTGCGCGTTAGGACTTTGGTCATAGAATTGTTAGAAATTGTATTCAGTAGATCGAGATGAACTCTGCGTTTTGGCGTTCCAGTTCATATTCTCACGATCATTAACACAAGAAAATTTCGGACCTATAGATTCGTTTCCGTGTCGGAATCTAGTTATTGCGCGTTCTAATTCCCTGTCCTTACGTTAAGTATAGACGTACATTCAGTCTTGATGAAGGCGCCTTTATTAGCACACAGTTGTGTTAGGAGTAAAAATCAAGAACGGGCTTGATATGAAACCCGACCGAGGTATAATCTAATTCCCAATGGTCATAGTGAATCGGTTCACGATATCAAGCAGCGGTTTCATTCTTTGTTCCGTGTCGAACACCATTGCATGATCCAAACCGACACACCACAGCACCTCTAAGCCATTTTCTTGCCAATAATGGTCTTCTTTCCCCGTCAAATACTTGCGTACAGATCTGGTATCGACGATCTGATCCATCTCGCTCAGAACAATCGAGATGTTCTTTTCAGCCAAATCTTCCTTCCACAGGATGCATTCTGTCCAAAAGAAGTGTCGTCCGAGCGTCCGGGCGACATCTGGATCTCTACTGGCAAAATACCAGAGCTGCCATTCGTTCGCTGATCGTGGAGATCGGTAAAGAAAGTTGTATGCAACCGACGGATGATGCAGCAAGAAGTTAATGGGATCCACAAAAAGCGTAGCAGCTACACGCGAGGATAATAGTGGTGATCGGAATATATGAGCAGTAATTGCTGTTCCATAGGAATGAGAAACCACTACAAAACGCGAAAGCCCATGGAAGTCGAGGATTCGTTCGATATTTTGGCATGTTGCTTGGGAATCAAGAGGTGGGTTGGTGATTCGACTGCTGATAGGAAGAGATTCGATTGCGAGAATGCCTACGTCAAGATCTTGAGATGCAAGAGAACGAAGAAATTGCAGGTAAGGCCATAACCCAATCTGGTTGGTCGAGCTATTAATTTAAACCACACTTGGGTAGAAGATCACTTACGCCAATTCCATGTATAAACACAACCGGATGTTTGGTATTGGACCGGTGCGGGCGATACCAGTATGAAAGTTCAACAACCGGAGAAGACTGCGAAAACAATACAAGAGGGCGTAGAGGGAATGACTCCAGTAAGTTACGACGACCGTAGTGCTTGAACCCGCTGATGTACAAAACAAGCGACGTGATGAAGTCCAAAATGCCTACTATCTTTAGCGTGTCAGTAAGCTGTAAGAAACATCGACAATGCTCATACCAGGTACCAGATGAGCGGTCTGTGAACCATTACAACAGGGTCTAATGTGACTTTAACAGCTTTAACGTTCTTTTCATGTCCGGGTGCAAGTTTTCTGCCATCGTATCTCTCCTTTAGTTGGATATATTCTTCCATTTCCCCCTGGAACTCTTGCGCCGCCTCACCATCATGATGGACGGAAAAAATCGCCCAGTATGCCCATTCAATGAAATTATCTCTCTTAATCGTGGACAAAGGACGTTGATGAAACCACCCAGAGGGTACCTGGGGATCCTCTGCACGGTTCAGACACTTCTCAGCCAACGCTCGGCGCTGAGAAAGATTGACATATGGGTGTTTGGCTGGCTACAAGAGTGTCAGTTTTTACGGTTCAGATATATATACCATGGTGGCGTACCTTCTGCAATATCCTTCGTCTTGGAAGGTAAACCAACGTAAAGAACGCGTATTCTGCTATTGCATACCATCCAATCCATGACGATGGGATGAACGTTCCATTCCAACACACAGTGGCTAGATAAAGAGAACTGAGAGGTGCAATGAGACGTAGCGCAATTATAGAAGCTCTAATGAAGATATATTCTGAGGTACTTGTGCCAATCATCAAGGTCGTCGAAGCATTGACTGCGCAGTGGGTGTTGGTGTAAGTTGCGGTTGAGTTTCAATTGAATATAAGTCAAACCGAACCAAGATTAAACCGGACCAAACTGGAACAAACCAAACCAAGCCAGCAACTCCGGTTTTTTCCTTCCACTTTTCTGCCACCAACATCAGCTCTTCGCGATTCACGACATGGCGAAGAAAAAGAATAAGACGGTATTGCATCCTTGTCTAACAATTTATACGGCGCTAATGTTTCTCTAGACTATTCGACCTTGGTGCTGGTATTGTGAGCGCGAGTTTGAAGATGAGAAAGGTACGATTTGATCCATTCACAACATTAATTCGCACTTACACAGCACCTTCAAGTGTTAATGCAGCATCAGAAGGCCAAACATTTCAAATGTAACATGTGTCCACGTCGTTTGAACACCGCCGGTGGTTTGGCGGTTCATATTCAACAAGTACACAAGCTAGAGCCGGAGAAGTGAGTATCCGTCTTCTCTCATATCTGATGCAGTAATCTTAACTGTATCAAGCCTTCCACGAATCGAAAATGCACTGCCAGGCAGGGATGGGTATGAGGTGGAAATATTTGGTATGGAAGGAATTCCTGCACCTGATGTCGCAGATTATAAACGCCGCAAGGAGATTGAACTCGGCTTGAACCCGGGAACCATTTCCCAACCTCAAGCCAAAAAGGCAAAAATTGATAATAGACCTCTCAACGAGGAAGAGCTTCGTGCCCAATTAGCGGCTCACAAAGCCCTCATGGGTGCCTCTGATGCGTCATCTGTTGCTCCAGCTAATCCAGATCCAGGTGCCAGCGGTGCAGTATACAGTGCCACCCCACAAACATATGCTGCGCCTGCCGCTCCCGCTCCTATGATTCCCCCTGGCATATCTCCCCCTCCAGGAATGTCTCCTCCAGGAATGTCTCCTCCAGGTGCGCCGCCTTTCTATCCAGGAGGGCCACCCCCTCCTGGTTCTTTTCCAGGACAACCACCTTTTCCCCCACCAATGGGAATACCAGGTATGCCACCCGGGTAAGTAAATGTCGTACCTCAATAGACCTCCTATTAATCATCCAGTAGACCGCTTCCAGGGTTTCCTATTCCGCCGAATTTTCCTCTTCCCGGTGCGCCCCCTTTCTTCCCTCCTGGTGTCCGCCCTCCATTTCTTCCTCCATTCCCGCCACCCGGCGCGACCCCACCAACGCCGTTTTCTCCTCCCAATATGACCCCCACTCCCGCTACTCCTAACTTGGCAGCTCCAACGTTTGTTCCAGCAACTGCCCCTACACCATCTGTATCACCACCGGCTTCAATACCTAGCCTTACGCTTCCGAATCCATCGCTGGCCCAAACACTACCGGATTTCAAAAAGAAGACAGATTTAAAATATTCAGACCCGAATTTTTCACCCGCAAGTCATCATATAACACAATTTTACTGCTACGTACTAACGAATATATTGTAGGACGAGAGGCGCGCGACCCACCCAAAATATTATTTCGCCAAAGAAACTGGTGGCACAACGGGTGATGTTCCGCCATCAAGTCAATCTGTCGATGAGCCTAGAGGGAAAAAGAGGGCGAGGGCGGAAGATTTCTTATAGTTCTGACTTGCAGGACTACATTTTTATTGACTCGGTGGTCTGTCTTAATTGCGCGGCAGGTCATAGACTTGGGAGACGATCGGAAGGAATATTCAACCGGTAGTGGAGAATGAATGGAAGTGACGTTACTTCAGTCCGTCCCCCATCGTATTCTTCTTTTGACTGTTCTTATCAGTCTACTCATCGCTTCTTTCTTCTTTTTCATTGGTACGTCTTTCCAGTACGCGAAAGTAAATAATAAAGTGGTGCGCTCTCTTTTTCTACCTTCTATTATTCTGTACGGTCGGTCATTCCTTCGGTGTTCATGCAATAATGTGTTTTGTCTGATGGCCCAGCAACATGCAGAAGGTCGGTGGTCAGATTATTCCCGTCTATTTGTACAGTCTTGGCAGACATTATTTCCGAGTTACACACTCGGACCAAGCACACTAGTGGGCTTTCAGTCTTATATGAAGTATTTGCCTACTGTAGATGATTGTCGAGAACTTTTATGATCACGATACACTTGTAACCCAGACATCTGTGGGAACTTGAAAATCCTGGTCATGAAACGTCCTACGAAGTGCGAACGTAGATTTACATACTGTCGACCACTTATAAGTTAAAAGCTATCTGTGAATGCATTTGGTATAGCAAAAGTGTTATATGGTGTTGGAGAAGATAGAAAAACCGCGTGAGACTGCCGAGACACCTCCACGGTCACCGTGTCTGACTTTCAGCGTGCTTCCGGATCGCCCAGCCGGGTTTATTGTGTTGTTCAGTCAGAATTGTATACCTTTGACTGCTCATTACTTCACGCTGCATCATGATACGCAAGTCTCTTCTACGCAATTTCCTTCATGTCACCAGGAGATCATACCATGCTTCCGTGTTGCCATCCTCTGTCTCTCGGTCATCACCTGAGTTTTGCGCGAAGGCTAAGGAAATGGATATTCTTGTAGCAGATTTTGAGGAAAAGGCAGCAAACGCTCGTCAGGGTGGAGGTTCAAAGGCTGCAGAAAGGATGAGGAGTAATGGAAAGAAGCTACCTAGAGAACGGTGTGTTTCGACGTGTCCTTGCACATATAAACACGGCTGTTATCGGATCTCGGGACTACTTAGAAAGCTTATTACCGTCCAGTTTAGATCTCCTCTTGGACCCTCATACACCGTTCCTAGAGCTATCACCTTTGGCCGCACACGAAGTCTATTCGAGCCCGGTACCAGGTGCAGGTATCATTACCGGCATAGGCAGAATATCTGGTCGTGAATGTGTCGTTGTAGTAAACGATGCGACAGTGAAAGGGGGATCATATCACCCGCTAACAGTCAAGAAGCAATTGCGGGCACAGGAGATAGCACGCGAGAATAGTCTGCCATGCGTGTATCTGGGCGAGTCAAACATCATTTACCTCGATTTTCTCTCATTGTTTAACAGTCGAATCTGGTGGGGCCGTATTACCACACCAAGCCAATGTGCGTTGCTCGATTCATCAAATTTTCAACGTGCCTTACAGGGAAACAACTAGGTATTTCCTGACAAGGAGCACTTTGGCAGAATATTTTATAACATGGCGCGTCTTAGTCCTTCCAACAATGAGCATTGTCTCACCCAGAGAACTAGGCACAAATGTCTGCCCTGAATATTCCGCAAATTGCTGTCGTACATGGGAGTTCTGTAGCTGGCGGTGCCTATGTCCCAGCAATGGCAGATGAAAATATTATTGTAAAGAATCAAGGAAGGATTTTCCTTGCTGGACCACCCCTCGTCAAAGCTGCCACAGGGGAAGTTGTGGATGAAGAAGCTTTGGGTGGTGGCGATATGCATTCCAGGGAAAGTGGAGTTACCGACCATCTAGCTCGCGATGATGAACATGCAATCGCTATTGCGAGAAACATAGTGAGCGATCTTGGCACTGCTGGCGCTGGAAGCTTTGAAGTTCCTGTAGGTCAAATTTCATATTTGTTTTGATTGCACGCTAATATGAATTACCTTGAGCCTGATATTGTGCCTGAACCACCATTATATCCTGCTGACGAGCTTCACGGGATAGTGGGCACGGATTTACGGCAAGCGTTTGATATGCGAGATGTGATTTCTCGTATTGTAGACGGCAGCAGATTCAGAGAATTCAAGAAAGAGTATGGCACGACGGTAGTCACTGTGTGTCTCCCACCCATATGTTTTAGACTCTGCTTTTATGACATTTACAGGGGTTCGCTCATATCCACGGATACTCTGTTGGAATCATAGCTAATAACGGCATCCTTTTCTCCCAATCGGCTTTGAAAGCAACACACTTCATTGAATTGTGCTCACAGCGGGGAATACCGTTGTTGTTCCTAGTTAATGTTACGGGTAAGTCATTCTTTGCGTTCAGATATTTCAATTGCGAACTGCGCGTGTTTTAAGGTTACATGGTTGGTTCTAAAGCTGAACGAGGAGGCATTGCGAAGGATGGCGCCAAGATGGTTCGTGCCGTAGCATGCGCCGACGTCCCGAAATTTACTGTTATTGTCGGTGGAAGTTACGGCGCCGGCAATTACGGTGTGTTTTACTTTCTTCCTGATTATATCGTATGATATTCATTCAAGTTTAGGAATGTGCGGAAGAGCTGTGTGTTATCTTTACATGTGACATTTGAGTAGCTACTGACGCTAGGTGTCAAGTATTCTCCAAGATTTCTATGGATGTGGCCGGTCTGTATTTGAATCGTTTGAATCGTCCGTCAACATGTTCTGATTTGTATACATTTTAGAATGCTAAAGTGTCTGTAATGGGATCTGGTCAACTTTCTCAAGTCATGAGTACTGTGTCAAAGTCAGTTATGACCTCAGCCATTCGCTATTGTTCTGACGATTCCACAGAGATCCAAGCCAACACGCTTCTCTTGAATCAGAGATCGAAGAACAATCTACAGCTATGTATGCCACCGCAAGGCTATGGGATGATGGGATCATCAAGCCCACAGACACGAGAGACGTTGTAGGCCTCGGGTTAGCTCTTGCAAGCCGCAACAAACGAAATGGAGCTTCAATGGGGAAGAGCACTACGTGGGATGGAAATTCTCATGGGTTTGGAACCTTCAGGATGTGATCAATGATAATAATTCTGCTTACAGAAAGACGCATGTAGAATACTCGATTTTGAAGCATTGCAGGCCACCCGTACAATGATTACTCTATATCAGAGAGCTGAACCAGTTCGTTTCGCGAGCCTTCGTGTGCACAGAATCTATGGCATAAAATTTGATCAAGGTATGACATCCGTCATTGCGATCCAGATCCAAGAGGTTGCGATAGAAAGATTCCAAGCAATCGCTTATGGGGAACGTGCGAACCCGGCGCAAAGATAGACGGGATATAGGAGCAAGTTAGATCAGCTTTGTTGAGAGGATTCGCAGCGTCGAGAAATAAAGTCTACAAAAGGGAGGATTTATTGGCAATACGTGCAGTGCTTGAGTGGGATGATCAGCGTCGGAGGGCCGTTTTTTGTAAGCTGGCGTCAAAATGGCCGGCCCGTTAGTCTGAATGATTTAGTTTATCCCCATTTCTCGAGCCTAAAATGAAATCTTACATAGCAAAGTGTACTTTCAATGAAGAATTTTCACGGAGCTACGTCTTTGCGCACGCTATAAATGTATTAGGAGCCTCGCCTTGTCGGCAACCTTGACGGTTCGATGAATTCAATCCGGAGACAAATCTGGGCTAACCGTGGTGGTGCTTTCATTCGTGCCATTAGAGCGTTTGTATTTGTCAAAAATGTTGTCTCGGACTCCCGTTGAGAATACACAGATTTCGGCATGCTTCCATTGGCTACAATAAGATCTTGATCTGATTCCAATTGAACGGCGAAGATTTTGATGGGTCGTCGGCATCGCAAGTCAAAGAATACTGCGGAATATCGACTTGGCCCTTCCCCCAGTCTGCGCAATAGTCACCGCAGAAACTCAAACGACAAAGCAGTTCGTAATTCTTCTCACGCACTGTAGTTCCACCATTGGTCAGAAGCATAAGAGCGTGATAAAAGTGTACCATATCCGAAGTGTGAAGGCTGAGCACCACGAAGACTCGGATCTCCGGGCCGAAAACAAGGTCGTCTAGTAAACAAAGATAAGTATAGAAGGAACACTTCCTATGTAACAGAATACAAACTTTGCGAGCCTCGGCCTTGGGCAGAAATAAATAACTCCTTGACTTAGGGGATGAGTCGAGCGGTCGGATTTATCTATGAACGTGTGAGAAAGCAGTGAAACAGGATAACTGTGTCACTTGATGCTCGCATGCACTTGAAGAGTGCCCCTAAGTTCAAGCTCATAAACAGTAAGCAATAACCAATGCGATGGAGAGTGTTATCTGAGAAATAAAGGTGGTGATATAGAGTGCCAATAATGAATGCGGGGAGTCAACTGTCAGCGTCGCTCTAACACAAAACAACTTTGGGCGTAGAATCGAATTTAGGGGTATACAAGACTCTTGCGATTCACTGGCGTAGTATACAGCGTTTGTAACGGTAGAATTGATAAGAAGTAAAGTGAAAAGCCTACAGCTACGTTTCCTCAGCCGCTAGTAGCCTACTAACACCCACGATCATAGCATAGGAAAGCAACCTTCAGATATAAAACACAATCAACCAAAACCTAGCCGACCAATAACCCAGATCGTCTAGATATTAATGACTTGCCTCATATTATGGACAGCTCACCAATCTTGTTTTGTGCCAGGGTCTTATTTCCTGAGCCGGTCGAGCCCACCCTACGTGTCTCACCTATCGTTCCTTCTGCCAAGTCCTTCGCTCCCACAAAACCGCAAGTTTTCTGCTTCTCTCGTGTTGAACACCATGAGAACGACACTGCCCACTTTGTCCTATAAGCCAATGCAAGATACTCACAGCCCCAGATACGCAAAAAGTCGAACATTTCCACAAAAAGATCTCGCACACTTCATCCCGTGGGATACATTCGAAGCAGACATCCATCATCTCATTACTACTCGCATAGCGGTCATGAGCATCGCCTCGGATGCAGAGTATGATATCGGGTCCAAGCCGAAGAAGCGACCAATCGTGGAGAGTGAAGAAGGCGTTCGTCAGCAGGCTCAAGTACAACTACACGATTTGACCGAGGAGATGCTGGGTACCCTTGGCATCGATGGTCTATTTGTTTTGTCAGGCTCTGGGAATAATCGGGTTATCGGGGAGCCTGATTTTCTGTTGCGGAATCATACCAAGCATCCAAAGGTTGTGGTACGTATGTCACTGACTTCTATATTTGACAGCCCTCGCCTTTATCGCACAGGTGGAGTGCAAGACAAAGTGGGCAGCGCCTCTTCACGACTTGCCTGCATCTTTTCAACGCAACGACTGTCGGAATGCCCTGATGCGACAGTCAATTGATGCCATACACAAACTCTACGGTTACATAACATTCAACAAGAACAAATATGGTATCCTCAACGACATGGAGTACGCTTGGTTTTTCCGACGCATTGAGACTGCCGATCTCGAAGGCAAAACCTTGCAGTACTACGGGCCGATCAGCATTGAGGTCGGTTCAGTTCACTCGCCGAGCATGCTGAAAGCCTTTGTGGGCATCATTCTGCTCGCTGAAACTGCATCCACCTATGTTTGCTGACGAAACACCCTCTCGCCGATACTTTGATACATCTTTTGCAGCTATCCGTAGTCGAGACGCAGCAATCTCACGGGCACAGTCTTACTATCCGACTCCTGTGGCTGGTTCATATCCGGTTTTGCCACTCGACCCTCCGCTTTGCTATTTCAAGCGCAGTTCTGTGCGTCACACTCTCCAACCCTAAGGGTGAAACTTGCGAGGTTTGGCGGAGGTAAATTAGATATCTTCTGTAAAATTGTCAACCTTTTCTACAGTTCTGATGTCATCGGTGCACTCGATACGGAAGTCCACAAACACGCCACTTAGCATAATCTCCAAGGCGTAGTCGTTCCACGAGTCTGTGGATATTACGATATTTGGGGACTCTTAAAGGTCCTTACTCTTGAGGATGTTGGTACTGCAATCCCCGCAGATGCGCCAATTGATTCCCAGATGGGGATGCAGATGAAATCCGCTCTCACTTGCATTCACTCTGCAGGATATGTGCATGGTGACATTGCACGACACAATTTCTGCAAGCGGGATAATACAATATTTCTGGTCGACCTAGAGACGTTGGCGGTAGGAAGTACCGTCAAGATGGAGGCTGAATTGGCTGCTCTTGACGCATTGTAAGCCAGTACAGATGCATGCATTTTATGAAGTACTTCTCGCAAACTTGGCTGGGGCTTCTATGTTGTATGTGGCGCATCTCACGTCTAATAATTTCTTGCTTTCGGTATGGCTCAAAATCTCTTGTTCGCCGTGCTCTCCGCTATAGTCCAAAACTTTCCGCACGGCCAATGCACCTACTATTCATGCATCGCGACAAAGACGTCTCGTTTACTAGAGAGTGCATTGGCCTATTTGCCAAATCCATAGATGATCATATCCTCATTGACTTTCCTTTAGTATTGAATGCTGATCCAGAATTCTCAAGGTTGTCTCCTGCTTCACAATGCTGCAAGATATATGTCCATCCTTGAAACACACACATCTCGATTATCTATTTTCAAGCCTGAGAAAGTCAAGGTCAGTTTTTGCCCGCTCTTGGATGATTCAAATGAAGATAAAGACAGGAGCCTTTGGTCCTTTGTCTGAGACAATCCTATCAGAGGTTCCACTAATGACTTGTCTGAGTGAGCTTTATCTCCATGTTATCAATAACTGGGTGGGATAGTCAGTGAGTTGACTTGATTCCAGACTCTACTAGTATCTAAGTGCCCATGTGAAGGTTATGGTATGTAAGAGTATGGAGGGGGGGAAGTGGGAAAATCTCACTGCCCATCATATGTGCAAGCTCACCTTAAATGGTCAGATAGCTCTTAACAAGTAGTTTAGTGGCAATTCAAGTCCAACCACCACTGAAATCTGGTTGGCAGTATGTTTCTTCTGCATATGTGTCTACTGCCCTAACATCATTACCTGCTCAGTATATACTATTATAACTATATGAATTATCTAACCAATGTTATCTGTTTCACTCATACCCCATTTTGGTATACCAGAGCTTAAGGAAGTATATAACATACCTTATAAGGGAGACACAGCTATCGAGTTTGTAGAATATCTCTTTAGATATGATCATAATGTGTAAATGAACTGCTGTTTCTATTATGCCAAAGCAGTTCCTGTTGTTTAAAGTTCTGGGACAGGAAAATCCTGTATATTAATAGAGGTGTATATTGTTAGGATTTTCTTAGATACCATCAATTCAGGTCCAAATTACTATTTCCGATCAGTCATCATGTGGCAAACACATGGCTGTCATGTGATCTAAAGATGAGATAATAAAGCTTAGAAAAACAGGCCACTTACCTAGTAGCAGTTAGTCATCCTTAGTCAGAACTTTCCCATATGATGTTGATATGTCCAACCTACTAGCAGCTCTGGAGATAGTGATATGCCTTGAGTTGATATAATGAGTCTAATAAGTTGTGTGAGGTAATCCTAAAGATATACCAACAACAATCTAATATTTCACAATAAAAGAAGGAAATGAAATACAAAGTGCAAAGTATAAAATGAAATGCGAAATAAGGGTGAAGGTATAAAATGTGAAGATGTGTGAACTAATAAGGAAATGCAAAGGCTGGTGGTAATAAAAGGTAGAAACTTGGTGTGCAATACTAAGAGACTATAGTAATGAAGTAATCCAAAATATAACAAGGTGCGAGATAATAGAGTGATAGGCAAAGACAATAGATGATAGACAATGAGAATAAGAGCATATGAGACTAAATCATAATACTAAAGCAATAAGACTCAAATTGAGAGTGAGAGGTGAACTGATTTATTATTGTTATAAATTTTTGTATATGCTTTTATATCTAAAATTTGTACTAAACTACTTCAAAATAGTATCTACATATAGGGGCATCTCAGAGCACATCAGAGAGCAACTAGTTAGAAGGAGAGCATAGGTGGCATACTATAATACTGTGAAAAGTCAAAAATAAGAAATAATGTCCTAATGTGGAAGGTATAGTGATTGTGGAAAGCAAAGAACCTTTCAAATTACCATAAAAGGCAATTAATGGGATGAAATTCGTGAACAATAAGGCTGGATAAAAGGCTGTAAAATAATGGAAAATTATAAAATATGATTGAGGCTGAAAGAGTGAATGTTAGGGGTGATTAAAAGAATCAAAAGGGCAGGAAGGTGTGCAAAATCATTAGAAAGGGGTTTCAAAGAACATAAGTCTTCTTATTGAATTAGGCTGAAAGGGATTAAACAATATAAAATGTTCACTAATATACCCCCCATTACCTCTATTCTCCAAAATGCACTAAATCATTACTATATTGTCTCAAAATAGCTCTCAAATATTTGTAATAAACTATACCTCACATAAAACATCCTGCAAAGAATCTTTCAAGTTGCAATATTTTTTACATCATTGCTATTTATTGTCATCATTGCTCATTGCTCTAAAGGTCCCAAATCTGATATCTTCTACCCCTTCATTCTATTTTATCATTCTTATCTTTTTCTTCTATATTGCAATTTGCTTTTCTTATAGATAATAATAAGTGCTCTTTTCTAATTTATTACTATCCAAAAACTTCTATTTCCTTTTTTAGTCAAGTTCACAACTTTATTTCTCATGATTATATTACTTTCCTATTTTAGTCTTTCATTATTATCTTGTGATTTTAGTGAATATTTCCAATATTTTGATTCTATCTAAAACTGATTTATTAGCTTATTTTATTAGTGATATTTTCACCTTGCTACTTTAGTTTTAGTTGATTTTTCTTAATTTTCACACCTTTATCCCATTATCTACAAATCTTTTACAGATAACTTTGCACTCTTTACCCCATTTTACACTATTGCTAGTCAGTCTTATAGACCTATTGGTTGTTATCAGAACTTTGTTGATCACTCTTGCACTAACAACAAACCTTTTGTATTAACTTGAGATATATAGCAATGATATGATGAACCTAGTGGCAGCTAAGGAGATCACTATACACCTATAGCTGATACAAAAGGTCCATTGTCAGTGCAAGGGCATTCAGGAAAGTTTGCACAACAACCTATAGTTCTAAGGGAACAACTAGGAGCTGGCATGAGATGTGCAAAATATGTGTGAAATTATCCACGAATCTTTCACAGATAATTAAATGAATGTGTGAAAATCGAGAGAAATCCTAAAATTAAGTGGTCCAATTGTTTGAGTGAAACCCAAACAATTATAAGGCAATATCAAGGTTACGACAGACTATACAGAGCGAGAAAATATTTCTAAAATACATTTTAATAACAAAAATAAAGAAAAAATAGAAGTATGTGAACCTCAGTGTTTTTGTGAATTACTGAGGGAGAAAAAACTAAAATATCGCACCTTTATGTTAGGATTTCGATTTTTTTTACTCATCCTTCGGTCCAGGATTACCATACTCGGCCACTCATCACGTGGATCTCACGTGGTACACACATGATCACTCGCCAAAGATGAAAAACTCGATTCCTCCATATCTCCATCGATATTGGTTATTATCTTTCGTAAACTTGGGAACTTTACGTTATGGATGATTTCTCCATTAGGAAATATTCTCAGAATTCTTCCAATTTTCCTTCCTTTCATATGATGATCTTTTGAACCCTGTTTCAGATTCTCCCCTTTGCTTCGTTATCACTCTTTCATTACCCTGTTTGATATCCTTGCTCTCACCACTCCTTTACCTCGATACTACCCTCTTTTACTAGGGTTTAGGGTATTTCAAACTGTATATAAACCTCTGTATTTACCTCGATAGTTCTCTAACTTGAATTTGGTTTTCCTCTCACCTCTATAACTTGCCCTCCTACATAGTCATCCCAAGTCATTGGATACTATTAGAGACCAAATTGAGACGTTCCTAACACCTTATCTGAGGCGGATACAAAATATAATGATGAAATTGATCGCTCGAGACTCATCAAGACAAATCATTACCTTTTTAGGCAAAAGTTGCGATCGTGAGAATATTTAGTAATAGCCGAATATGCGTGTCAAAAAAGTTAAAGAAAATAAGAAAATAACCAATTGGTAAGAAATTAATATTTGACCTTTAATATTATCTTGACACACCCCCTCAAATATTAATGACACTTATATAGGATAGCATGTGATCCAATCATGCCCGAGTAAGTGGTTTTGTTAAAGTGTCTGCAGGCATATCTTCAGTTCGAAGATATCGAAGATCAATTAATTTATCCACGAATGCTTCACAAATAAAATGATAGCATATGTCGATATGTTTCGTACGTGAATGGTAAGTGCTATTTTGTACCATTGCTAAAGCACCGCTACTATTGGAATTTATCAGAATACTCATTTCTGAGTATTGATTGTTATAAATTTCGGATAGCAAAGTGCGAAGCCATATTGCTTCTTTGGTCACATGAGTTAAAGCGATGTATTCAGCTTCTGTGCTTGACAAAGCGATGATATGTTGCTTTTTTGAAGACCGTGAGATAGTGCCCCTGTATTTGGTAAAGACATATCCTGATATGGAGTGTCAATTATCTTTGTCATTTTTCCAACTCATATCAGTATAACCTTTTATCTTGTTATCATCGAGATTTCCTTTTTTATCATAATAAATGAGTTTTTTCTCTCATGTGCCTTTCAAATACTTTATTACTCATTTAGCTTCTTGCTAATGTACTTCGCCTAGATTTTGTAAGAATTGTGAGAAAAATGTTACTGCATAACAAATGTTGGGGCGAGTTCCTAGCGCAGCATACATCAAGGAGCTAATTAGTTTGCAATAAGGAATTGATCACATTTCTTGTCACTCTTTGATAGTTTTGGGACATTGCGATTTAGACAACTTTTATATGATGGTAAGTGGAACGAGCAAAGATTTCACATCTTGCATTCTGAATTTTTCGATAATGCGATTGATATATGCTGTTTGACTTAGCATTCCAATCTTTTGTTTTCTATTTCTCTTGACTTTTATTCCTAGCATCCAAGATAATTCTCCGATATTCATTATTTCAAACTTCTTTTTGAAAAGTGAATGAGTTTCACTCATTCATTCTGGAGAATCAGTAGCCATGATAAGATTGTCAGTTGAACAACAAATGATCGTAATCCCTGTTTTGTCCCCTTTGTAAAAGACCACATAATTGATTTGTGAGCGAGTAAAATAGATTGAGAAGAAAGTTTTGTAAAGTTTTTTGTACTATTGTTGTTCTGCCTATTTTAATCTATAAAGACTTTTAATTAATCGACAGACTTTTCCTTCCAAATTTGGTGGATTATAACTAGGTAGTATCTCCATATAAATGGTTTTATCTAAATTGCCATTTAAATATGCTGATTTGACGTCCATTTGATGAAGCTCCCAATCATGTTGAATCACTAATGCAATTACTATTCGAATCGAAGATAATTTGGCAATAGGTGCAAATGTTTCTTCGTAATTGACTCCAAATTCTTGTGTAAAACCTCACGTGACAAGTCTAGTGTGATACTTTGCAATCTTTCCTTCAGCATCATACTTTTCTCTAAAAACCCAGCAACATCTGACAATATTTGTGTTAGTGGGTCATTTTATCAATTGCCATGTTCTGAATAACTCTAATCGATTTATTTCTACTTTAATTGCCTCTTCCCATCTTTTTCAATTATTTCACTTTCACGCTTCTTCTATCGTATTCGGTGATATGTCCAACCCACTGGCAACTCAGAAGATAGCAATATGCCTTGAGTTGATACAATGGGTCTAATACAGTATGTGAGGTGATCCTAAAGATATACCAATAACAACCAAGGATTCCACAACAAAAGAATGCAAAATGTGAAGTGCAAAATAGAAGTGCAAAATATAAAGGAAGTGTGAAATAAAATGGAGGAAATGCAAGATGCAAAGGGGTGCGAACTAGTAAAGGGATACAAAGACTGGCGAATAGAAAGGTAGAAACTCGGTATGCAACACTGAGAGACTATGGCGATCTGGAATACAAAGTGCGACGAGGTGTAAGATAGTTCAAGTGAGCACAAGATAATTAATCAAGCATGAGATAATGGGGCGATAGGTAAAGGCGATAGATGACAAGGATGAGAATGTACAGTACTAAATTGTAAAACTAAAGCGATAAGACTCGAATTGAAAGTGAGAGGTGAACTGATTTGTTATTGTTATAAAATTTTATACATGCTTTTATATCTAAAATTCACACTAAACTACTTCGAAACAGTGCTAACAATTTTCTACATATAGGGGCATCACAGAGTATATTAGAGAGCAACTAGTTAGAAGGGGAGTATAGGTGGCATACTATAATATTGTAAAAAGTCGAGAATTAGAAATAATGTCCTAATACAGAAGGTGTAGTGATCATGGGAAGTGAAGAACCTTTCAAATTACCATAAAAGGCAATTGATGGGATGGAATTTGTGAACAATGAGGCTGAGTAAATATTAGAAGTAGTAATGTCACACCTCTACATTATCTATTGTTCTCTATATTTAGACATCCTATTATTCCCTATATTTAGATCTTCTATTGTTCTATTGTTCTCTTTATTAGGTCACATTGTTCTGTAGGGTATATAGGTACAGTTCAGAGGTCTGTTTTCTCCCAGTCTCTTACTCTGAACTGCAGGTTAGTATTCACTATTGTTTAGTCCCAATATACAGTCTCTTACTCTGAACTGCAGACTGCCTTGTTGAGCTTGCTCTATTCTGCTCTCTATTCCCTTTGGGACTTCTACCTTTAACAGGTTATAAGCCCTTGCTTTCACTGCTACTCCTCCTATAATTGTCCCTGGTTGAACTAGAAACAATTCTACCTAAGCTCCTGGATCCATCCATCTACTCTTCCTTTCTCTTCCCATATCACCTTACACATCTCTACTATATCTGAAACCTCTGCCTTTAAAATCTCTCCCCCTACATTCAGCCAACTCTCACCTGCCACTTCTACTACTTCTACTGCTTCCTTGATAACCTCTCTCTCCTCATTATCACCTCTCTAACATGACTCCTACTATTATTGGAATGCAGACACAGGGGCCTCTGCTTATATGACCCCTCATAGACATTGGCTTAGAAATTTCAAGCCTTTTCACACAAAGATTCAATTGGCAGATGGCTTAGCTATTTATACTGAAGGAACTGGCAGTGTTCAATTCCAACTAGTGGTAGATGGTCAAAAGCTAAGGACTGTGGAATTCTCCAATGTCCTATATATTCCAAAACTCCAGAACAATCTCCTCTCTGTTCTATTCCTCACCAAATACAGATATTTTGATGTTTATATTACTGGAGACACTATGCAATTTCAGCTGGACAATACTCTCATCTTTGAAGCAAAAGTCAATGACTCCAATTCTGCCTTCCTCCAAGGCTCCACTATTCCTCTTCCACTCACTGCCAATCTCTCCTCTACTCTTCCTCTTGACTTGGATCTCTGGCACAAGAGATTATGCCACCACAACCTAGATGGTGTCAAGAAACTCATCTCTCAAAATCTGGTCACTGGCTTACATATCAATTCTCCCAATAAGCCTAACCCAATCTGTGAACCTTGCTTGGCTGGCAAGATACATGCAAATCCCTTCCCCTCATTCTCAAATAGAAAGACAGAACCCCTTGAGCTTATTTACTCTGATATTCATGGTCCTATCAAAGTTGCTTCTTATTCTGGATTCAAGTACTGGGCCCTCTTTATTGATGACTGCACAAGATATAGAGCAGCCATTCCCATGAGAGCAAAGTCTGACACTTTCTCTGCATTCAAGAGGTACAAGGCCCTAGTAGAAATGAGGTTTGGAAGAAAGATCAAAGCCCTGAGAGATGATAAAGGAGGAGAATATATGTCTACAGAATTTGAGAACTTCTGTATTGACAATGGTATTGAGAGGCAGCATACAGTCAGAAATAGGCCCCAACAGAATAGTGTAGCAGAGAGGGCCAACAGAACTATGGAGGAGGCCATTACTACCATACTCTATGAAGCTGGCCTTTCTCTCTCATTTTGGGGACAAGCTCTCTCCTCTTTCATCCATATCTGAAATAGAGTTTCCACTTCCTCAGTTATTGGCAAGACTCCATATAAAGTATTCTATAGTATTAAACCTGATGTCTCTCATCTCAGAGTTTTGGAATGTGTTGCCTATATCCATATCTAGAAGGATAAGAGGACATCTTCTCTTGGTCCTCATATGGAGAAATACATCTTCATTGAATATTCTGATAGATACAAAGGATGGAAGTTTTACAATCCTATTATAAAGACTGCTATTATCTGTAAAAGAGCAGAATTTGATGAGAGATACTTCCTTGGCAGAAAGGATATGGTTTCTTCTATTCTTCTCCCATTTTCTTCTCTGCTTGAAGATTCTTCCCTCTCTCAACATTTATCTCCACCTATTCAATTACCTTCTATTCCTCTTGATAATTCTTCTGATAAATCTCATATTCCAAACAATTTCTTACCTCCTTCTCCCTCTCCTCCTTCTCCTCCTTCTCCCCCATTACATGTACAGGATCATGGGGGGAAATCTGCTAAACCTGATCCTGCATATCCACTTCCTCCAAAGGATGAACTATTATCATCTATTCCTCCTCCTACTCCTCCTCCTAATTCTTCTCCTATTCCTCCTAATCCTCCTAATCCTCCCTTAGCTCTTAGGTGCTCATAGAGAGCTAGGAATCCTCCTGGAGAATGGGGAAAATTAGGAATCCAACTCCAGCTATTATCTCTGATGATGAAGATAAAGATGACTAAGCTATATATCACACTACCTTTTCCTCTTCTTCCTCTCCTGAGCCTCAAACATTCAGACAATCTCAAAGGCTCTCTGATGCTGATCTATGGAGAACAGCTACAGAAGAGGAACTCAAGACTCATAAGGAAAATAGTACTTGGGAAATTGTCAAACTTCCTCCTAGAAAGAAGGCTATTAGATCCAGATGGCAGATGAAGATCAAACATAATGTAGATGGCTCTATAGAAAGGTACAAGGCTAGGATTGTTGCCAAAGGTTATTCACAAAGGCCAGGATTTGATTACCTTGAAACATTTGCACCTACTATCAGACTCTCTACTATCAGAATCATCCTGGCCATTGCTGCAATCCATGACCTCCATCTTCACTCTGTTGACATCTTCCATACCTTTCTCAATGGAGAACTCACAGAGGAGATCTATATGGAACAACCTAAAGGATTTGAGATTGGAGGACCTGATCATGTATGTAGGTTGAAGAGATCTCTCTATAGTCTCAAACAGGCTGCCAGAGTTTGGAATCAGAAGCTTCACTCTATATTGGAGGATATAGGATTCAAGAGAATTCAATCAGACCACAGTGTATATATCTTCCTCAAAGATCATACTCATATCATTCTTCCAGTCTTTGTGGATAATATCACTATTGTATCCAAAGACCCTTCTACTCTCCAATCAATTGTCAAGAAACTCTCATCCTACTACAAACTCAGGGATCTTGGTCCTACCTCCTTCCTTTTTGGCATCAAAATTGACAGAGACTTCTCCAAATACCAGATCTTTCTCTCCCAACAACAATATATCCTGGACATGCTGGACAAATATGGTCTCTCCAACTGCAAGCCTCTTTCCACTCCTATGGATCCTAGATTCAAACTATCCACCTCTATGGCACCCCAGAATAAAGAAGAGGTTGAGTTTATGAAGAAGGTCTCTTATATCAATGCTGTTGGATTACTCATATATCTTGCCTTATCCACTAGGCTAGACATTGCCTATAGTGTGAGAGTCTTGGCAAGATTCAACTCTAATCCTGGACCCTCATATTGGAAAGTAGTCAAGCATCTGTTGCACTATCTCCAAGATACATCAGATTACAAGTTGGTTTATGGCCCAGTTCCAGATTCTCCAGGATACACATTCTCCACATTCTCTGATTCTGATCATAGAGGAAACCCTGATAATGGTTGCTCTACAGGAGGCTATCTTGTTAGGATTGGATCTGGAGTAGTCAGCTAGAGCAGCAAACTTCAAACAATTGTTGCTCTATCCTCCACAGAAGCTGAATATATTGCAGCTGTTGAGGTAGGAAAGGAAATAGTCTGGATGCATCAATTCCTAGAAGAAATTGGATTCCCTATTCTTACTCCCCCTATTCTTCATCTTGATAATCAATCTGCTATCAGTGTCTCAGAGAACCCAGAACACCATAGAAGGATGAAACACTTAGATCTAAGGTGGTACTAGTTGAGGAACATCATCAGCTCTGGAAGAATCAAGCCAGAATTCATTTCCACTCAAGATATGGTTGCAGACATTCTTACCAAGCCTCTGATGTGCTCTCAAATGGAGAAATACAGGAAATCAATGGGATTAGTATGTTAAAGATTATACAGATGTTGTAAAGCCCAGTTTTCTGGCTATGTTTTTCTTTTCCTTTTATTCGATTATTCAGATGTATTATCTCACGCCTGGCCCGTTGCCCAGCCTAGGAGTATCTTAGTTCCGAACCCACTTCCTTTTATATCGTTTTCCTCTCACGCATTAGTCAAGGCCCCACTCCACTTCCGCTTCATTTAGCCTTTGACTCACCTTTGACCTTTCTCTCTTTTTCTTTCCCTTTCGCTCCCCTATTTCACCTTTAGGGTTATGGTTAGTAGACTTACTATAAATAGGGTTCCTAGCTACCACCATAACCTGAGAGTTGAAATCCTAGTTGTTCAGTTTCTAGTACCTCACTGGTCCTAGTCACCTCGCCTGAGTTTTGTTTGACTCTTGAAGCCCTCCTCCCCTCCTACCATCCCATTCAAGTTGGTCTTCAAGATCAGGCATAACATTATT